>JAUTBV010153327.1:0-10489 GCA_032361325.1 Lepetodrilus fucensis | reverse complement strand
GGATGATAACTGCATTGCCACTCTACAGTCAGTGCATCCTATCAATATCGTGTCAGAAAGGTAACTTTTGCGAACATCGATGCCAGGCCACCTAATATAGTGTTGGAATATCAGTGTTAATTATCTCCCCTTAAAGGAAGATTTCCATTTACAAAATATTGTAATGAATGAAAATCAAACAGCAAATTGGTACTGTCTTTAAGTTTGCTATCAGCACTTTCCTAGAATATCCATTAGTCATTAAAAATTAGTTCACATGAATCAAATGACATAACATATGAACGAGAGAAATCTTGTCACAGCACTTAACGTAGACGTACCATGACCAAACCCCTGAGGATCTACCGAGAATGTTCGTGAAAAAACTAATCTATCGACCACATTGAAGAAAGATTACTGACAACAACACTGACATCAACTAAATACAATAGTACAATTATTGGGGAGCCCCGAAAGGGTTTTTGACTTCCTGGAGATGTGATAGTGAAAGAAGGATATCCATCGCTGATGTTACCTAGTCGTGTTGGCATCTTCAGGCCTCCATACTTCTTCCAGTATGACCAGCACGTGGAGCAGAGGCGGCACTGAAGGTGGGCGGGGCCCCACGAGTACCACTGGCTGGAGTGCGCCGCTGAAACAAAATGGCCGACTTTATAGCGCGAAAATTACTTAATTTACAATGCTGCATGAATTTTCCACCCGTATGTGATGCTAGGAAACGGAGACAATGTTGGGGAGCTTAACGTCGCTGCCTATGGTTGTTGCAGATATTGAAACAAAATGGCCGATGCTGGAGCAAGTAAATGATTGCCCGACGTTGTTACATGAACTTTATATCCATATTTACCTAAATACAACCTATGAAGAATAAGATCCCGAGAATAATTAATTGCTTGAGGATCACTTTGAAAATATTTCAACAATACTGTACGAATATGAGTGAGTGAATATGGAGTTTAACATCGCTGCGGGAATTTTTCACCCATTTGCGACGAGTATGAATACGAGCCAAGATATGCTGTTAAATTTTACGGACAATGTGCGCTAATTTCTAGCTATATCATAGTAAAAGTAAGTGTGTATTTGTCACAACATACTGTAGCAACTCTCGCAGGCTCGGCCCGACACCTGTCCGTCGGCTCCGTTCATCTTGTTGGACAAAGCTGCTGGGTTGGGCTTATTGCTGAAACAACACATGCTACATTTAGCCTAGGGTCCCTCCACAATGTGATTGGTTTACTAAGATTTTATTAGTTGAATTTAGTGCTTTCAGGGATTGAAATTAACACTAGCCCAGGCAATTTCTCATAATGCTAAAGGTATCCTAAGGTCTAGTAGAAACTATTATTTGTATCACTATTCGGGCTAGTAAGTTTTAAAGTTAGTTTCTATCACTGTAGCTTCACATTGAAACGGGAATATTTCACAAACATGCGACAAATAATAATAATAATATACAGAATTTTATATAGCGCCTTATATAATTTTATTATTAAGGTGCCTTAACAAATAACACTATAAATATATAAAATTGTTGAATACTCACTAGTTAGGAATGTAAACTTGCTTCAGTTTACTTTCAGCCTCAGCAGCTTTTATTCTCTTCTGTAACAAAAACACAAGAATTGCATTAGTTATTGAATGCAAACATAACTAAATAATAGACAATACTTCGATATCCACAAGGGAAATTTGTTATGTAACTCAAGGTAGATCGAAATAATACAATACATCATCTGCACATTACAAACACAATAAATATACACATATACTAACTTCATGCCACTTGAAGATGTTTTTACTATGGGGGTATGTAGTCATCAAATATTAAACTCTTAAAAATTAACCTTTTTCATGCTGGAGACTATCATATTGCTCACAGATGTATTTGACTAATCCAGTATTAATAAGACAGTTAAATAATAAAATATGGAAAAGGCAAAAACGCAATAAGGGGGAATAGGCAAAAACGCAATAAGGGGGAATAACTCCTCCTGGCTAAACTTCATTCCTTTGTTCCATAGGATGCAGAACATTTACCATGACAAGTGGGGACAACTCTTCCTTAGAAAAATAGCAGTTTCTTTTGTGACAAATTCTTACCTGTTGCACATATCTATCTGTGGTTTTCCACATGTAGTAGTATTCTATAATACTTTTCAGCGATTTCCATGGCAGCTGAAAGAACGATAAGTTAACCGTTATGAAAACAATAAGATTACAAAGAATATTAATTTGCACTATAATTACTGTTTGCAACAGTCTAACATTTCCAACATATACAATTATTGTAGTTTCTCATGGCCATAATATTATTCAATATTGAATGTAGACATTTGTGATTGTCACAGCTAGATTAGATTAAAGTTTGGCTAAATTAGATCACAGCTACAGCAATTGATCCGGCAAGAGAGAGAAATAAAATAAAATCACCAAATAAAGTTGGACATAAAATTAAATTGTGGCAACCAATCAAACATGAAAATACAAACAAAATACAAAATTAATATTAAATTAAATGGTATCGACCAAATGAACATAAAAATTATTTTGGAATTAAATGAAATCATGTTTTAACATTAAAATTAAATCATGGCAACCAATCAAATGTGAGAAAATACTCACAAAATCTTGTCGGATGTCATTGAAGTCTTTGCCATATTTGTCCAAGGCTTCCTCGAAGAGGTTGGCCTCGGACGCTGACCACTCCTCCATCTCGTCGCGACACAGCACGGGCCCACCGTCCGGCACGAGACTCGCCACGGCCCTCGCGATGTCGTACTTGTGTGTGTGCAGTGTCGACATAGCATGGAACTGGAAATGGGAAAATCAACTTTACCATATGCTACCAGGAATCAAAATTAACACTAGCCTGCTAGACCGTGACATTTCTCCCAATGCTAAAGGTATCCTAAGGGCTAGTATAAGATTAGTTATTTGTATCACAAGCTAGTACATCTTTTAGTTTTTATCGCTGTGCTATGTGACCATACTATGCACTATGCTATTACATTGCAGAGAAATGCCCTATTTCAAGCTAAAGCAGAAACTGTAAGAGCAGAAACTGTAAGGTAACTGTCACTTGGGTATAACAAGTGAGTGACTGAATATGGAGATTAACATCGCTGCGGGAATCTTTCACCCATTTGCGACGGAGGTATAACAATAACGACAACATGACAGACAGTGTTAGACTATCTTCTACTAGCCTACTCTGAATCCAAACAGCACTGGAGGTTGTTGTAACAAGAGCACACTGTACTCATACAATGCATTAGAGGGTAAAATAGAAGTTTGAATCAAATTTGAGATGCAATTCTAACTCGTCATTCCTAATTTTCAAGCCCTGCATCAATATCTTTAAAATCAAAATCTTCCAGTTTCAGTAACATCTATTTTTATCCACCTCAATAATAAAAGTTAGAAATGTTAACCCAGTCTGGTCAGTATTAGAATTGTTAGATTGATTTGATTGAACTAATGTTTTACGTTGCAGCGGGAATATCTCACCCATAGGCGACGAAGATAATTGTTAAGAGTACATTCCCACTCGGTGACAAGGGGAGATAAGTACTCACCAGTGTGATGTCGCGGGAGGCTGCCGCAGCACTCATGTGAAGACTAGGTTGTCGCACCGTACTCGTGCAGTCCAAGGCACGCGCAAACGTACCCACCGACCTGTGCAAACAATGCTTATGTTACAAATAGTAGTCATTTATTAAATTGGGTCCAGATCTGCTTTCAAGATTCTTTCACTTGTATCATTGCTTGCCAGTTTTATGGCAGAAGTAAACCCGCAACATTTGTAGCGGTTGATATTGCAGTAAACTTGCAAGCAGAGGTTGGTACTGATGGGACCAAGGATGATAACTGCATTGCCACTCTACAGACAGGGATCAAAACTATTTTAGTGCTACTAGAATAGGGCTGCTATATTTGTTTTTAACCGGCTAGCCGCTTTTTCTCGTTTGAGAGTATGTCACGTTGGTTGGCCGTGTGCAAATAAAACAACCTGGCAGACCTGGCTCGGTCTACTCAGTACCAAATGGTTTTCGGCCAGCCAAGTCTTGCCGAGTTTAGAAATCCTAGCCGGCGTACGCTGGTGACCATAGAGCGGCGTACGCTGGCTAGGATTTGTCGGGTAGCTGTCAAATAAAACAGTCTAGCTGCAGGAAGTTCCCTAAACAGTGCCCGGCAAACCTAGCCGGCTTGACAAATAAACCACCACTATAAGAGTGAGGGAGTGAGTGATTTAATGCGGGAGGGAGTGATGATGGAGTCGGTCACACGCTGGCCACATGCACATACCTGGATATAATGGTAAATTGATCTATCCCTCGTTCAGGTAGCCCGTTTTCTGGCTGCCATATCAACTCTTCCAGCTCAGCTAGATTACGTTCATCTATTTCACCTGCAGCAATTAATATTAGATATCCATGATAGCAATAACTTAAATATTACATCATAGTGTGATACAGAAGCTATTAAAATATACATGTACCACAACATTTGTTACAAAAATATAAGTTCAGCATAAAATATAAATATTTGAAATATTGTGCAATACAAATTCATCAATAACATCGCACAATGACGAAAATAACTCTATTTTAAATACTTTAAAAGCTGTGATAGTCTCCGATTCCTACAAACCTTCTTTTAATAACTGTATTATCTCGGCTTGAAACTTGGACCCAACTCTTATCTCCCCCTTGTCTGCTAGTAGAGTTTTCTGTTGGGGGTCGTAGACTAGCGAGTAGAAAAACGTATCCTGCAAAGAAATGGTAATTTGTTAGCTTCAGCTCTGGTTGCTAAGGAACGGACCCATTCAATATTACAGTTGGTCACCCACAATGAACAAATAGATCCTTGTTCCATATAACGAACCTATAATATTAATTACCAATAAAGGTAAAACTTGTATTTCCAACTAAATTTAGAAATGGTTTCCTGGACATTATATTTTCAAACAAGCATTTATTTCAGTTTAAAATTATGTCGCCTTCCTCTACAGAAATAACCTCTAACCTCTGACCTATACTTCATCTCCAGACAATTATACATTTCCCATTCGTCCTGATAAACACAGCGATCGTAACACCACAGGCGTCAAATCTCCATTAACTCTCTCCATGCTGGAGGCAACAGTAGATGCCCTAAAGAGCAGTGCCCGTGCCTAATCCAGCAGGAAGAGTGTTAATATGTGTATAGCGACTTGCAGCTCCTAGAGTAATAATCGTTCTGTGGTGAGCGACTGAGTGATTATGGAGTTTAATGTCGCTGCGGGAATCGTTCACCCAATTGCGACGACTATCATTCTGTGAAATCATCATTAAATATTTTTGTTTAGGATGATACTAAAACATAGCAAAGACTATGTACGACATGTACTCACTTCTTTATTTAAATATGAGAGCAGTGACTCGGTCTCATTGAGTAAGGTGACGACACACTTCCCTCGTATGTGCGTGGCCGGCAGCGTCTCCACCTGTCGTGACAGGAACAGCTCTCGATGCTTCAGCTGGTGCCGCTGCTTCTCCGTCACGGACTGCGCCTTGTCCGCGGCGTCGTTGTCCGCGACGTCGTTCCCCTCGGTCTTCTCCGAAGTGTCCATCTTTTCAGACTTTTCTGATTTTTCGGACTTATCGTCAGATTCCATTTTCTCATCGGATTTATCGTCGACTTTCTCTTCGGATTTGATTTCAGGTTTGTCGTCCTCTTTGACATCCGTCGTTTTGTCGTCCATTTTCTCATCAGGTTTCTGGTCGTCATCTTCACTTTTTTTATCGATAGGTTTCGATTCAGTTTTGTCTTCGGATTTATCGACAGTTTTGTCTTCGGATTTATCGACAGTTTTATCGACAGTTTTATCGACAGTTTTGTCAACAGTTTTGTCAACAGTTTTGTCAACAGTTTTATCAACACTTTTGTCGTCAGTTTTATCATCAGACTTGTCATTTAATTTGTCCTCTGACTTATCGTCACATTTTTCTGAATTTTCTAAGCTCCCTTCAATCGACCGCAATTCATCATCATCCATGTCAACTGAAACATGGAACATTAAATTCTAGTAATTTCGAAATTAACATGGCATTCTGAAAACAATATCAATGGAGATCACTTCTACCTTTAACAGTTACAAACATAACGATAAACTCCACAACACATATTTGTGAAGAGACTTTTAGACTCGAGTAATATAACAATATTGAAGTTTCATACATAATCCACACCCATACAAAATTTTAGCACAGACATGATAGATGATAATAAAGAACTAAAGAAATTATTTATATAAATGTGCAATGTTGTTGCTCTTTTTTAATTGGGGTTTCGGACAACATTTAAGATACTGTTACTAATATCATGTACGCCTTGCCAGTTTAAGGCAAGATGAAACTTGCAATATACGTAGCGCTGAATGTTTCAGTAAAGCTGCGAGCACTGGCTGGTACTGACAAGATCAAAGATGATAACTGCATTGCCACAGTACAGACAGCACATCAATATCGCATCAGCAATGGTCAGAAAGGTATCTTTCGCGATTATTGATGCCTGGCCCTCTAAATGTTCTAATCATTGCGCTAACCCTTCCCCAGTAATAGTCTTAAAATTATGTATTTCAATGTGAAATGAAAAGCCAACAGTTCAATGAACCAAGTAAGTCGAACTGAAAGCAAAAACTACAACAGCAAAAAAAAAAATATTTAAAAAATAATAAATAACAAAACAAACAAATGTGTAAAGTAAAACACAATTCAACTTGGAATGGTTTTTAACAGAACAAGGATATTCACGTTAACCATGTGACATACAAATACTTCTTCTCCGTCTTGGTCTGGGAGGCAAAAATTTCCTTCTTTTGTCTGTGTAGGTGGAAATATACCACACACATATCTGATTAAATATTATTAAAATAGGTATGAGCCAAATTAATAATTAAAATACATCCAACTGTTTATATTATTTTAGTTTAATGCACCTATTGTTATTTATGGGAAATAATTTTATGTTTCCTTGAACATTTGCAATAAAACTTAAATTTAATTTCCAAAACATAATCGTCATGCATTGTAATTCTATGATTCACCGTGATAATTTATAACTAATTTTGAAAGGTTATTAAAAAAATATATAAATCTTCTTAAATTAAAAAAGAAATATACAATTCTCCAGTTGTCCAAGAAACATTACACACCATCCTTAGATAATTATCATTGAAATGTGAAATCGTACCAAACTGATACATTCTGACAAGAGTAAAAAAAAAAAAAGCAATATGTCACAAATCAAACGTCTTTTCACACATAACAGTAACAGTGTGTCACAAACTCCACACCATAACACATGTTCATACACTTTATAAAAACCAAGACAAAATATACTAGTTAGTAGTTGGCATTATCATGGTTATAAATAAATGTCAATAATTCCCAACCCTTACAGGGCCTCCCCCCACCCGTCCTACAGTGGTGATCAGAGTTCTTTGTGTTCCTTATGAACAGCTGGGCAAGCCGGCCTGAAACGGTCCCTCAGCTACAAGCCAACTAGGGCGATCCCACCCTGGTCTTTGTCTCGTGTCAACACTCAAAGCGTTCCGGACGCTTTAGAGCCAATTTAGATTCTCATCGTACTATATCAATATCTGCCGATTTGTAATCGAACCCTTTCAATCTCAATTTTTATTATTGGATGTTAAATTTAAAAAAAATATTTTTGTGCAGGCATATCTATATGCCCAAAACACATGCAGAATGGAATAATTCAGCAGAGAGAATATTTAAATAAATGTTATCACAATTTAATGTTTTCACTTATGAAATACAACTCAAGTAGAATTATCATTGAAGTACGGTAATAATTTCACCTACTTTATGCATCACTTGATTTGAACAAGGAAAGGATTTTGACAAGACTTTCAACCATGGAAAACACGGGCAATGAACGTGAATGATGCATGAAGTACTGCACACAGATTTCACGTACTACAATGAGAATAAGGAAGTAAGATGCGACCTGACCTAGACGAAAGACTTGTGTGAAGCCATACATGTAATCGGTAACCCAGACAGTTTGTCAAGCAGAGTTACGAACTACACAGTTCCGAAATATTCCTGTATCAGTTTAATAGAAACTCAATGAAGGCAAAACTTTTTATTTTTAGTTTTAAATTATGCAGAGAAAAAAAGAAAAGCCAATAAAATATAATATAAAAACTACAAATTCACAATTACAAAAAGTGGGTGCCATTTACAAAGCATGATTGTGAGTCATCGTGATAATTTTGACATGTTTGACAACTCCTGTGTATAGTTTATACCGGTAGTATCATACCCAGTATAATCATGATAATAAATGCTCTTGTTATCATGGTTATCCAAATATACTTTCAACTAACCAAGAAACCAAAGACCAGCTTCCCCATTCCACGGACCAACTGTAGCGCTCGTAATCGCCGACTCTCGTAGCGCTAATACCAGGTCTGTAGGATAGTACCCAGGACCCAAGGTTATGAAACATTTCTCATGTTGCTTGTGGGGTTAGGAAACATATCTGAGTACAATTTTATTTTTCTCAGGTTTTGAATGTAAATCACAATATGAGTCAATCATGAAATCACTACTCAACAAGTTTCGTAACCCCAGGTCCCAACTTCTAGCAATATGCTTTCAGTTCTGTGCTCTGTGTATTATATGGAATCCAACCACATCATACCAAGATCAAATTCAGGTAGTTCTAATTTGCTAATCTAGTAAAAAATATACATTCAAAAATACCAAGTTGAAAGTCTTGCCACTGGGGATAAAGCAGAGATATCATGTGACCCAGCTACCGTTACCAAATCCAATAATAAATTACTCAAATTACACATATTACGACATATACATCTAGAATTGTATCTTAAAAAATTACTAGAAACAAAGGTATCCTTTCACAAAGGTCTCTTAGCCAGCAGAGACCATAGCGCTCTCTTTGCCACTTGTACTAGCTATCGGCAAGGAGCGCATGCACAGACGTAGTTTAGGTAAACCATAGTTTAATCCTCTCCCTGCTGAAGGCGACTCAAGTTGCCCGATTACATACAGAAATAGAACACTTTCATTTTATTCAGCAGGGAGAAGGTCAAGGATCATACCGACAGCAGTATAACTCATCGCTTAAACTGTTTGTGCATATAGACCCACGTGAGTAAGAGCGCTTCATGAAAGGATACAAAGATGGATTACGATTATGACTGACTGCAAAATCTTAGTTTTGAAGGATGATGTTCAGATGCAAACACAAAGTTGTGTGAGCGAGTGAATATGGAGTTTAACATCGCTGCGGGAATCTTTCACCTATTTGTGACGATACACTCATCAACCTTCTGTCTCGGGGTATACAACCCGGAAATTATGCTGATAACCAATATACATATCTAGCCGTAAAGAGATTTATCCAAAATATGCGTAGTTTCTAGAGATTTGATTAGTTGAGCTGTTGAGTCCTTTGAAATGTGTTATACCCCAGTTTGGCTACTGATAACAGTTACGACCTCATGAGACATAAATGATTGTAACGTCATTGCAAATGTCCTTGACTTGCACATTAGAAAGACATTTTGGCATGCATATCAACAAATCCGGTACGTAACTATTACAATTTTGGATACATTTTTTTACCCGCATTATTTCCAGGGTGTACAGTGTTTTTTTTACAAGCTGAAATTTCTCGTAGGCGAGAAATTTCAGCTTGTAAAAACCTGTACACCCCAGAAATCATGCTGGTAACAAATAATACAGGCAGCTGTACACAGATGAAATGTTTGAAGATGAGGAACGATGATGGTCCAAGATTGGCAACACATTGAAACTTGGTTGTCTTCCACTATCATACATTACACGACACTGTTAATCTATCACGCTACTGCTATACAATATTCATCCGTCGGTAACAAAATTAACATAAAATGACACGCCACTCACTGTCATCGCTGTCCTGTCCATAGATTTTCTTGACATCGAGGGCATCGGCTAGAAACAACAGAACACATATACATGTACTAGTACTTCTAACTCTATTGGCATCGTTAACATGTTTACCAGTGGTTACACGAACATTGGTGAACATTGGTGAACGACAGGTGTGTAGATACATAACAAACAATAGTGTTTAATCAAAATCATGGATGAAAAGAAAATCAATCAATGTCATGCTATAATTGTGGACATATGCTGGGAATTTGAGGAAGACGAAAGATAGTCAGGAATTTTACCCATGGACAATATAATACACACTATATCTCACTTACACTTCACAAATTCAAAGTCTGTGTCACAATGTATTCATAAATAAGAAAATAATTATTTTAAAAAAATTGTGATTTAGAGCTGCTTTCAAGATTATTTCGCCCTATCAACTATAATAGGTTTTAATAGGTTTTACCCCCTTATCAGGAGTATATTGTCGTCAGGACGAAACCGTCCTGCGACGATGCCGCATTGGTCAT
>JAUTBV010153316.1:0-10489 GCA_032361325.1 Lepetodrilus fucensis | reverse complement strand
ACTGGCCAACATGTATGAGGACGGGTAACTTCTCAGACTTACCAGTCCTCATGTCTGGTCGTCGCAAATGAGTGAAAAAAGCCCGCAGCGACGTTAAACTCCATATTCACTCACTCACTCACGTTTGGCAATGAAATTGCTGGAGTTTTATACACTAATGTAATTGAATTTTTAGACTGGACCAATAACTATATTTTAGACGATCAACTTTACACGAAATAAACCATACTATAGGTAGGCCTACTAAATATACTTGTTCAGAATGTTTGAAAGATACTACCGGGGCGTTCCAATTCGAGGTTCGTATGCCTCCTTTAATTTCTTTTTCTTGTCTTATGTCCTTGTCCAAAACGTAATTAACCACTGAAGTTACAACCATTGGTTGACGACGGTGTTCTAAGCGACGACGGGATTACTTGGTGTATCATTGAAGTGGTTAAAAATGGAAACTCTCTCGAGAATAGAAGCTGTTATGTCCTCTACACACCGTAATCGTATTACGTAGATGAATAGTAATTATCGGGTGTAGCAGTCATCGCGATAACCAATTCCTGGGGCAGATGGGAAAGGGAGGTCGGAACCTGGGTGTTGCGGAACCGCCGCCATTGAACAGTCCAACCGCACGCACTGCCACTGATGACGTCACGACAAAGAACGGAAACGCACGACAGCTGAACGCGATAAACTGGAGCCAGTCGATCCTGTACAGCCAACGGAACGACTGGCTCCCGTAGAGATATATCCCTTCAGCTAATCCGTCCTTCAATAGAATCCCCTCATTGGGCCCCCTCGGGATTATTACAGGGGTGTGGTCCAGGATTATTATTGATATGTTCAACACTATGTTAACAGTTCTTGTCAAAACGAAGTTTGTTAAGAAAGCAAAGTTTTGGAGCGGTTTTAATTTAGGTTTTTAATAACTTGTAGCGTATTCATTTCGTCTTGAATATGTTTAAACTAACGAAAACCAACGTTTGTTTCTGTAATGTTTTTGAATGACATGTCCACTTTATACACGTTACACTAGTATAGTTCCCTCGCCTATTGTACAATGTGAACTATCACGGTGCGATTTGTAGCAACCACTTGTATTATCGATGCAAGACGTTTTGGAAGCGCCTAACAGTTGCATTCCAATTTTCCAATGCCAAAAAAATCATAAATCGTAAGTATATCATGAGTATGAACATGGCAAACTAAAATTAGACGTCTTGTTGTGCAGTTAACGAAGGCTTTATTATCCCAAATCATGGTAAGTAGGCCTACACATGTTTTAGCTTTATGAATGGATATCGTATCATATAATTTATTCATGACATTAGTATTCATGACTACGTTTTCTGTAGCCTTGTTTAAGTGTATGTCATGAATACCGATTACCAGTCAAAATTCAATTTACAACCGGTTCTAAAGAATTACCCAACGGACGGTTAACTCAATGCAGTATAATTTTACCGTATCAATATCATTTTTCTAGTCTGGATCTTAAGAACAAACAACATGTATATGTTCACTTCAAAACATGTTCGTAAAGACGTCAGCTGCTTTACGTAATACGTAACACGGCGGGAAAGAAATATAATAATAGGGATATTAATACTGACACACGTCGCAGCGGGGTGTCTAATAGTTTTAGACTCGTACTATATCGAGTCCAAGTTTTATTATTTCTCAGACGACGTTGTGCGCGTGTCTACGCTGCAACTTACGGCCTGTGTTACCGATATGCATTCAATGGCGTAAGTTGCGCCGCTGCCTCCTGTCGTGCGGAGCTCTTACGCCGCTTGGGGGCGCGTGGTCGTTCGACATGCGCAGAAGACACATGCTCGCAAAAACACAAGGTAAACTTAGTCGTATGACAAGATGCTTTGTGGACGCTATGCATAATGATTAGTTGCGACTGGCCGCAGTTTCGGAGATTTGCTGATAAAACGTGATATTTTGTAATAGGTGCTTTGCAGGGACCGACCATTCTTTGATAATAATTGGCGGTGGTTTTTGTTCGTGATATATTCATACCAGTTATACTCGTTTCTTTACATTGTAAAACCTTGTTTTTCTGCAACGCCCTTTAAATGCAAGTAAATTATACAAAAGCCTGTTAGGATAATGTCATTTAGAAAATGTTAGAATCTTAGTACTCCAATCGTATGAAAGGTGCAATTAAACTTTGTGAAAAAATATTTTAATGAGAATATTTGTCAGCGTGCGCCAGTGTATTCTTGTAAGAATAACATAGAAAGTTACGAATGCTCCATACTATTGAAGCATTTTCGAAATATATTGATATCGAGATTGGCTGTGCATCTTGCAACTACTGGATCATTTTACTCGTTTTAAACTTGCACGTCTTTGTGAATAAACAGATAGGTCTATAGTTGTATTATTGGTGTGTGGCTTCCTTAATTACTATATGTGTAAAGTATATCTAAGAACTTATAATGCCCTGACATAATGTTGAACATATACTACACACATACATGTATTTTGATACAGACTCACAGTTTAATATTACATATTGAAGTCTAGGATTGCAGTACGACATGCCTGACACCGTCCGTAGTGCACCGAAGAAACAGTGAGTATAAATATACATGTATATTCTTGAAGAAGACACTATCGTATACTACTCAAATTTTGCTAAGGATCACTATTAAGGGTGGTATTATATTATATTATATTGTATTTCAATATGGGGTCATTGAATATTTCTTTCCTACAATAAAATGGTATGACATAGATCTACTGTTTGTTGCCTCCAATAGGGAGTGTAAGTTGACACGAGATAGTCCGAGATTCATTCAATATCCGGTGACATAAACTGGGCAAACACCTAAATGCGCTACACATTTTGCGATATCCCATTGTGATCTCACATGAAAACGTCACGATTCAGACATCATTCATAGAAAACCGTCGAAATTCTTCAAGTCGCCGGAAATGACCCCCGACGAGAATTACTGACCCTATTGATCTATATGCTGCTAAAAAAGAGAACATATTTTCTGGTAAGGTAATACAAAATGAAGAAATCCTGCAAAAGAGCTGCGAAGAAACTTGATTTCTTGAAACTTCATACTTGTGTGTTAATCAGAGAATGCGATTTGACTTTGTTTCTTAATTTCATATCTTAATCTCATATATTAATTTCATATCTTAATTTCACATCGGCAGATATTCTGCCACCATACACAATTCAAACCATATGAACCATTTTTCACTCGAACTCTTCATTGTGGTTGAATTTTAAGCAAGAGTGGAAACAACATTCATATAAAGTTTTAATGGCAGCCCTCTTATCATTTGCAATCGCGTGTCAGGAACGTCAAAAATCGGAGATTAATTTGCGCGCGTCAGAGTCCCATATACAATAGTCCTTGCCCAATGCGCATTTGCCGTGTGTATGTTTACACTAGTTTACTGATGCGTATCTCCAATATATCACATGCACCATTGTTCTCGCATTTCCTGGTACTCGACCTCTGGACATATGGGATGATATCTCCTTTTAAGCCATCATCAAATTAAATATCCATAAAACCCTGCAGTACATTTAAACAGCGATTCGCTATTCCTTTTATAAAAATAAAAATCTAAAAGAAAAATTTAAAAGAAAATCTACCGTCTTTTGTAGGGGATTTGACCAGATCATTCATCACAGAGATAATTAATCTCGACCCAGACTACGACATGTCGAGTTTGTTTGGGCAAGTGTCAAACTGTCATAACCCCCCATATTAATACCGGGTCGTTTTAGGTGACGACCTGCTTCCTATATAAACCAGTACCGAGATTCGGCTTCATTAGGACGGCTTCCATTGTCATGGTAATGGTAGCAGATTAAACGGTTTGTCATTCGGAGGAGATCGGGGTGTATTTTTGTCCAGGATAATGCCGGTCTGTGATCATCTGAACATCGGCCTGTCGAAAAAGAGGGGATATTTCGGATGAGAGGGATTAGGAGGGATTGGTGGACACTCCCTCGTGACCATCTTTTGACTCCCAATATGACATGGTACATAAAAACCATTGTTGGGTTCGACCTCCAGATTGTTCATTGTTAACACCCGCGTGGCCTTGTAGCCAAACCACTTAACCAACGATGGCTATATGAATTGTAACTGATACGACTTTGTAAATTAATTTACGACTGAGGTGGTAACTTAAAACTAAAACCGATAGGTATATTTCACATTGATGGGAATACAAAGATTTCTTTACGATCCAGAATTCCAATAAACCGCGTATAAACATAATCATAAAGAGTCCTGAAATATATCTGTACGCAGTTTATAAGGGTTAAAAATCGTTATTCTGTGTTCTAAGAGATAAATCTATTTAATGTTTAAGCCATGTATAATTACATTATCTAATGTATAAAGAGTAGATATTGCAAATGTCAGCAGGAATTGTATGGAGGCATATAAATACAGAACGACAATGCAAACAATCTTTATTGGTGATATCCAAAGAATTCTTTTCGAACCAAAGTAAATATTGTTTTTCTTACCCATGTTCCTTAAAAAGCTCCGTAAAAAGCAGTTCCAGCCTACTAGAAAGTATGTAGAAAAACTGCTCAAGATAAATTTCCAAATCTGTTTTAAATGCTCGCTTGCATATTCCGTTTTATTTTCTCGACAACATGTACATGTATAATGTATGGCATACGTGATGTGAATAAACGTATGCATGAGACTTGATATTGTAATCTATGACCATCAACAAATGTAATACAAGTGTAGAAAACGTATATTAATGTTAGGTCTTTTTAAACTTCTGTCATATATACTTTCCATTACTTTAATTTACGGGTATTACCGTTGTAAAGGGTTGAGAAACATTCGGACTATGACATACAACAAGTAGAAAGTAAGAATGCTGCGCCTTATATAATAACAAATTGTGAAGTCTTATGCTTACATGGATTGTCCTCGTATTAAAAGATGATAACTTTTGACGCTTATGATGATATGCCATGATTGAGTGACCGGAATATATTGGTGACATTAAAACTATAGCTTACGCGGTGCGGTGTTAATTATGTGGGTAGTTATGGCGAATAATCTTAATATTATTGTAGAAAGAGACATCACATGATCATAAACAAAAGTGAAGCTAAAATGAACAATCACATCATTTGAAGAAGTGTGAAAGGTGTACAGATGGCGCTTTCGAAACCCAAATAATACGTCTTCAACAAAAACTATGGGTCTATTTCGATCTGTAAACTGACATTATCATAATAAGGGAGGCAACTGTTTTGCTGATTGCTAAGACTTCGCGATGAGGGCAGCGTTGACAGATCAACCAAGAGATCTTGCACAACATAATGTCAAAGGTTAATCTCGATGTCTAACGTTATTAGGCGCGAACAAACGTGAGCGACCCTGTCCGCTTGATAAACACACAGGGGCATTGTCATAAACACTCCTTTAATATTCACAATTCATAATAATTCATTTTCCAGTTTTTGGGGCCGACAGGAGCAATCGGCGTGTGATTGCCTGCGCATCTCCTGAGCGCAATAACCAGCACGTGAAGATTGCTGCGCGAGCGGGCCGTGAACATGCACGCTCTGTCCGTGACTCACGAGCTTTTCGAGCGTTGTTCTCGGTCAACAGAGATGACAGAAACACGGGGGTGTCAACCAGCGCTCATTTCACAGTTCATTTTTCAAAAGCTTTTTTAATATGCCCGTGACATCTCCGAGTCGTGACGAATGTTTTGAAAGCAAGGGCCGATGCATATCGGTAAATCTGTACAAAGGCCGAGCAGTCTTCTTTACACACAGACATTGGCCGCTGCTTGTAACCTTGCTATGGTTAGCACTGCGACTTGGGGGAAGAATAGTCATACAGTGAAATGACAAAGCATATCATTATGATTCCGACAAAAGCTTGTGTTGGTTCATCAAGGCGGATACGGATGGTGGATGTGGAGGGGCGTAGTTGGGTGTTCAAGATATGACTGCCAAAACACTCCATTTTGAAAAGCCACATTTGTCCTTTATGGTTTTGTCTTCAAGACAGTACTGACTACTGTAGAAACGCAAAAATGGGTATTTCTACTTATGGAACACACCATTCAAAATTCACTGAAGAAATACATAATTATCAACACGACATGTATATACTATAGATTCAAGTACACTCTCAAATGCCACATAAAAATACACCACACAATGCCACAAGCAAACACATAAACATCACAGTTTTTCATATCTTAGAATACCCTTACTTTGTAAATTCTCTCGGTAAATACTTTTAATATGGAATGAAATACACAAAACTTCAATTATATTTTGTACGATCTAACTATAGCTGCAGTTTTGTAGCTATATTCTATAGATGCCCTAGATTTCTATTAATAGTTGGACGTTTCTTATTGGCACTATGAAATAAAACGCGTCCAAATAGTAAAAGGGCAACACAATTAATTGAACTACGAAACCGCAACTAGCTAAAATGTGTACATATATATAGATGGGTCCAGTGAATTCAGGATTTGGTAAAGAAATGACTTATTTTAACATATTTTATTCACAATAGAAAGGGATTGGGTACAAGTTATGACAACTTAGGGAAAAGACCCGCTCCTGAATATTTACATACTTATCCTATATTATGGTAGGGGAGCTTTTTAAACTAATATTCATGGGGTAAAAATAGGTAAGTTTAATTAATGTATTCGTTTTGCTATAATGTTATGTATGTATTCTTTGAGGAGATACCTTTTATTTGTATATATGCAACGTCAACATATACAAATTGTTTTCAAATTAACATTTGCAAACAAATATTCCCATAATTATAATCAGAGAATCTGAAAGGTCTTCATTATCAAAGAAACCATAATGACATTGATCTAGTACCCGAGCTGAAGCCAGCTGTATGTTGGTTTCTGGTTAATATCTAATAGGCCTACTGATATCTGATATGTAGCCAAGATAATCAGCTTAGTAAAACTTTTAGGCCACCATGTTTTCTTGAGCACTAAAACTGGCCATTAATTCGACCCAAATGAAGCAATAATTAGCGAGGCGCACGGCAGTCGCAATAGCTTTTACCCAACACTGGGTTAGTGTGGTGGCATTGAAATGGTGGCCCGCAGACGGACGAGCGTATTTATACGGAAGTGACGACACATGCGGTACCCGTATGTAAAACCAACAAGGCAGCCTCTTCAATGACAGACGGAGAACCATTGTCATTCATTTCCAACTGTTCTAGATTCGAAGGCAAATGTTGAGTCTCGTAATGTTAACAATAGTAACGTATGTCGTGGGATGATCTTCTTGACTTTGAGTTATTATATATTTTGATAAAAATATTCGGGATTATTCAATATTGACTTTTAGGTATTGTTAGTTTTTGGTTATGCTTCTTTAATAATGACTTCTAGTTTCGAATACACTTCGGCGGATGGATTTGTATACAGGCCAATGTATCCAACCCGCATCTGATGTGTGATTTCAGACTGAAGAGCTATATTAGAGGGAGATAATTAGTTGGACGCGTGTTCGCTCTAGTATTTATGCATGTGCATCTGTCTTCGAGTAGTATTTCCGCATAATGAGTTTTTACAACAAAAATACACTTACACACATTGTGATCGAAAACAATTTTAACCTTACTGGGTTCATCTTACAACGAAAACATCACACAGAAAGAGATAATAATAAATATTGATTATGCAATGTATTTGATGAACATTTGGAATTTATTCATATTATATAATATAATACATGTTTTTAGTATAATATACTTTACAAAATAAAACGATCAATACGTGTTCTAAAAGAAGAATGCATATTCAGCAAAATTACTGTTTAAGATGTATAGTTATTATGTAATAGTTATTATTTCTAGGATATATTTCTAAATAGTATAATTGTATCTACAAATATTCCCGAGTATCTTTTTTATGATGATAATTTTGTCGCCCACCTTTAACGCACTTTAGAAACTAACTAAAGTTGCGAAACGTTACCCACTGAATATTATACTTACAAATATAAATGATTAAAAACATTATTTTAAGTTTTTCCAATAAATATTGTTTAAAAAAAATAATATATATATATATATATAGATATGATGTTTATCACAATAAATGCATTCATATCTGGCTTGGTGACTACGCTCAGTAACCTACAATGTAGGTCTACCAAAACAAGTCCATCTAGTGGCAGACATTTATCCATAATACATCATCATTATAATTTGCTTCTACAGAAAATATCTCCAATCTCTGTCGCGATACCAACTGCTGTGTTTGTTTGCATGTCAATTATCCGTCCGCGTGTAATTATCACCCGTTAATTATGGATTTTCAATCGTTTGGGATTTGCTTTCTTTTCTTGTACCTTCGCGAACCTCAGACATAGTTGGATGATTAAACAGAAAACGACAGATTTCCTACAAACAGATAAATTATTATGATAAACCTCAGTCTTCGCGAGCGCTGATTGGATGAGGACCAAAGGTCAGCGCGCACCGACCCCGGATGTGTTAGGTCACGTGTCAGGCCCATTGCTAACTAGTCAGGGCAAGAGCTTTTGGCCTCGGCAAATTGTAACATATGTTACTTTGACGAGACTATTTTTGACACGGAGCTTTATCTTCACAGATGAGTGCGTTGCACGCAATTTGGTGTTTTAGCTGTATTGATCTCCCAATGCCACAAACATTGGCACTTTATCGCAGAAAGTAGTGATAAGAATTAGGATGTCGTAATGGAGCGGATAGGTTTTATCTGAAATCAAAAGACGTTATTTTCCAATGGTTCCTTGAAATATATACATGAATAACATTGGGAATTCTTTCAACTCAAGATGTGTATACTAGTAGCTTGTAAAGTTAGACTATAAGTTATAACTTCAATAGTTCATGCCTTGGATGTTTATTTGATATGGAAACGTCATTCAAATTAATCAAAATATATACATGTACATGTATATTAACTTTGCTATTATTTAATTTTTATTAAATATTATTGCGAATAAAATTATCTTATTTGGCGTAGTGACAACGGTGCTTAATGTGATACTGTGTAGACAATTAAAAGAAAGTTGCCTTGTTAAAAAGAACTATAACATCTTTACTCATTTCCTAAGGCGGTACAAGTAACAGAAATCAAATTAAGGACTACGACGGTTGAGAAAAAATATGATGTACCACTGCCCATGTCGCGTGGCTATATTCCGACCCATAGTCCATTCTGAGTCAAAATGAAGTTGAATCAAAATAATTCGGTTCCGAAAGGATGTATAATCTATTTATCAGAAAACTCCGAAGAAACACAGCACGTCTTGTTCTCAAAAAGCGTCTGAATACATCATCAAGTTTTGCACGTGCAGCGAGGTACCCGGATAAAGAAAGTAGTCCCTCTGCACGCGTCATCATTCGAACAATGTCGGTTTCTTAACATAAAACACAATGGCGCAATATGAATAGAAAGGCATGCTCCGGCTTCCACGAAGATGGAAATGAGTCTAAAAAATCGGCAACTGTAGTTCTTCCCCTAATTGATCCGCTAAAGGCGGTAAAAGAGGCACACAAACAAAAAAGAATATCGTTCGCTAACTATGCTGCACACACGACTCATTGATGGAAGCTATGCATTGCGAACAAACAAGTTAAAGGGCAAGCCAATTGTTTGTGGCGGGCTCCTAACGCGTATTTATTAACGTTAACTCAAATTTATTGTTTCGGGGATACATTCATTAGCGGAGGTATTTTTCCAGACGGAGCAGTCGATGGGGCACCATGACGCCCCGCCCCCAGATACGATCGGCACTACGGTCAGAAAGCAACGTACTAGTATTTTCGTGTGGAGCCTCAGGAAAACCTCAAAACCTCAACCACTGAAATATGGTCCTTGTTAACTGGTTAAGGAACTATATAGCAGTCCTTTGTAAAGAAATGTATATTAATTTTGATAAATATCCGGAAGTAAAAGTTGTACAGTATATATATATACACAACCTGCTGACCACATTTGACGCCCATAATCCAATCTTAATTTGTAATTTTGCTTTCAATGTTGTTTTATACTTTGTGAAGTATTTTAGTAAAATAACAGATCTGGGTCTATAATCTCGAAACGTTCTTAAGATTATGCGAAATCTTAACGATTCTTATAGTATGGCTACGAACTGTTCTTAGGCTAAGAAGTTCATAAGAACGTTTCGAGAATAGGCCCCCCAGTTTTATAATTGATGACCTGAAGAGAATAGTATCTGTGTTTGAACATGCCAAAATAATCTACAGTTTGAGGACCTTCTTCGACTTAAAACGAATCATGTTCATAGCCCAAGGAACATTTTCAAATAATGTACGCTAATAGGCGTGTCACGTACATGCAACAAGAACACAACATTTGCATGCATTGCACGACCGCCTGTACTCGGGAAAACACGTGCCTGCTGCTGTCAGTTGCTACCAGCTGTTACCAGGGTGAGGTATGTGTACACAATCTATTTGGCTGA
>JAUTBV010153294.1:0-10491 GCA_032361325.1 Lepetodrilus fucensis | reverse complement strand
TATGTAGCTTGGATGGCTACGAATCCCACGAACCAATCACGAATCAGAGTATATAAGAAGTTTTACATTGATTTCAGGTCATGTACGATTACGATTCAGTTACGATGCCTAAGGATGCACTACGAATTTGTTACGAATTAACTGAGATTTTTTTAATCGGGAGTTCGTGGCCAACATTTTGAACAGCTCAAAACCTTTGCCACGAATTCCTGATCGCTCAATAATTGCAAACACTGACTACGACTAAATACGATTCGGTTAAGAACTTCACGAACTGATTACGATTCAACTACGAATCCTAAAGTTTATCAATTCGTAGCGATTCGTGGGATTTGTGGTCTGTGTGGATTAGTAGCATTAGTTACCTACTCATGTTAGCTAAAGCAGCATGCACATGCTAGCCTACACATAACGGCCTACACATAACGGCCTACACACATTAGCCTACACCTGCAGCTACTCGCCTACTCGTATTAGCCTAAACCTAAAAGCCTACACACAATAACGTGCATCAGTTTACGCACAGTAGCCTACAGTAGCATATTCCCATGCGCCTACACATCAGCCTACTACCAGTGCATGTTGTCAACTATCAACGAAATGTAATATTTCTATTCACACAAAACGGGGACAGTTGTATTCACACTACTGAACAATGCATTACGACTGAATTGCATTAATGGGTGTCGAGTGATATTGAAAGACGATGCGATATTCCTTCGAGAATGTTTAGAATTGATAGCTCGTCTCTTGTTGGGAGAAACGAAATAAGATACGGTATATCTTTAATTCTTAGCATCACAATTTGTCCTTCTCTTCCTAAATACCATATACAGTATTAATACATGTATGCATATGGTTTAATGCCTTGACGTGTTACGTACTAATAAGATGCGCATTCATGATGACAGATAAGATTGCAATACCATCTACAAGTGTATATGTATTTATGTTTTTAAAAGAGAAAACATACTATTAGTATTAAATACATACTATCACAAATGGTCTACCTGTATAGTGGTCAAATACTGTATAAAACCAGATACTTATTCCACGTGTCTCACTATTTATCAATTATCTCGACGTTCCCATATTTGTGCCAGTGGTCGTGAAAGGTTACGTTGACCGTGTACAATGCTTAGAGTTATCTCCCTTAGTCAGGAAACAAGAGGAAATGTGAGATTGTATGGTATGTTACTCGGAAGTGTAAACTGCAATGGGATTTTACCTATCAGACAGTAGTAAAAAAGATAGTTGGAGATACAAAAACGAACATGTGCATCCTAAGAGTATGCACTTTGCATTTGTAATTTCAATTCGGTCCAAAAGAGCAACTTAATGTGTGACATTATGCATTTAATGTGCATTATTGTTCGAGCATTCTTTCATATGCTAAGCTGGTAGTATATGTAGGTATTAATCTACAATATACCATATAGTATACGTGCTTTTATTTTATCAATACCGATATAAAACACCAATTATCTTAACACAAGTTACACTGTACTTTAAAAATGGCATATTAATATAATGACTGTATTGCAGCTTATTATGCATATGCTCAGTCAGGTTATGACTAAAATAGATACGGTCAACCATGTACCCTTGCCGTTCCTTTCACTGATAAAAAAGCATGTGTTTTATTGCTTCAGTTTTATTATTTGCCCGTAGGTGATGTATTCACATTAGGTTGCACATGAACTATCCCTGATAACAATTGTTTTGTCTGAACTTAACGAACGACATCGCTACAGGCATCGTGAACTCCGCCGTCGAGTACCGAATTTTCGATTTATGTTGTCTATTGTAAATGAATGGAGTATTTGGAGCATGTAAAATGTGCATGCATATGCATGCTAATGAGCATCAACATGCTTGTATACCATGCCATACCAGTATATGGATGGAAAATAATGGCGGGAGCCTCATTGTGAAACTGACTTCAGGGCACAGTTAATAACATTACCTCCCTTTGCCATTCAAATCGAACGGCGGGAAGACGACGTAAATAATTATTTGTTTTGTCACCTGGCTACGTTATTTTTGCTGATCTTATGTCACAACAGCCATATAATAATGGCAACATGTTAGGATACAGCCACAATTCTAGTCTGAATGAGTGTTAATTATTTTGTTTATCGAGACTAAAATAAATAATTACACATATGCAACAAAAGGGCTGGACTGGGCTCCTAATAATGATAAATACTAAGAGGATAAGCGGCAATCTGATCCGACTGCGCATTCATTAAGAACCAGTTTAGAACAAGCATTGTTCCCTATTAGGTCATGACCAGTGTGGCTACAGTCTACTGCAGGTGCGAAGCGCAGAGCAACACATGTTTGTGCTAAGTGTTGTTGTTGTACCCAATAATTACCTGTATTCGGGAATGCAGTGCGTGCGATGGCTATGATTCCTTAATCCAACTTAATATGCAACATTTGAACACATGTGTACTATAAACAAGGATACATCAATGATTATTTGTGCTACATATACGTGAAACAATTCAGCCTCTAAATGTCGTTACGATCACATAGAACCTACCAGTAATTTCGAAGATATAGGTTGTTATTGCGGAGAACTGCTTACATTAAACTACGCATTAGTATGGTTCCCATGCAAGAGACTCGGATCGGTAAAGCGAGGCAATGTACTAAGGGAGATAACTGATTTTAGGGAGATAATCGTCCCGTATGTGCCTTCTGTTAAATGATTGGGAACCTAAGTGGGTCAGATCTATTTTTGGAATTCCAGGAAATCCCAGAATGTTCTAAGTTCCGGTGATAGGTAAACATGAGTAATAGGCCTTGGGTTGACTAAAACTCCAGAGAAAAGCTTAGTAGTGCCGTTAATTAGGACTGTGTGCTTCAATTTATGTTTAACTCAGAGATGAATCATGTTATCCAGCATATAACAACAAATAACAACAGCCATCTACACAGTTATCACTAAATCTATAATGATACGTCTAAAAATAGAAAATGAAGATTGATTGGTCTGTTACGTTTTATTAACACGACCAGGTCAAATCAAAGTACAGACAACTCTTACAAATCTAACAATAATTCAAACCGGAACTATGAGTTTATCTTTGAAACTGTGTCAGATGATTTTATTTTTACAATATACCTGTACTAACCTAACTAGTACACCCCACTTACCCACCTCCCCCGCCCCCACCCCCACTCCACAAACACACACGCACACACACACGCTCGCTCGCGCGCACACACATACCCACACACACACCCGATGTTTCGGCTTTAGTTGCTATGCTCTAGTTTTCGTGCATGTGTATTCGTGTCAGTTCATGTTTCTTTGGCTCGTGTAAGATCACCGTATATGTTTGGAGTAAGTGTGTGTTGTTATGTTGTTGTGTGGGCTAGATTGTAGAACGGAAGTACACTTCACAGAAGGTCGGACAACTTGTAAATAATGGCACCGTATATGCATGTGTGATGTAAATTGCAAGTGCTTTTCAAGTTTATGTTTACCAAACAAGTTTAATTATTTTGAACTTTCAGGTAACGTGAGCAGTTGACAACATAATTATTAAAAGCAATAAACTACCCTGTTTACACACATTCATTGTTGTGTTGTACAGTAAATTTCATTGCAGCCGATAATGGAGTAACATGACCTCGGATGACCTCTGAATGTTGATGACAGGTTTATGCAACATCCTGCTACTTTCTGATATTTTCAAAAATTACGAAAGTGTTCTTCCATCATAAATGTCATTTTGGAAGTCTCGTTGCTACGGACACGCTCCTCAAGGCACAGACACCGCATCTTAGAACCCTGCTAAAGAATCCCCCAGCCCAGCGCGGGTCAAATTCCACATTTTGGATATTTAAACTAAATGGACCCAAAGATATGAACGGGTTAAATTGAACATTCTAGCCAGTTTTATTACTTGCGCATTCATCGTCCTCTCGCACTACAATAGACGGCGCCTCGCTACGGCTCGAGACGTCGTACTCAGAGGGCCTGGCGCGAGGACCATTAGAATTAAGAGCAGCTGCAAAAGGCTTCCTACACTTGAGAAATTTTATGGTTATATACGGTAAACACTGACACTTTTATTTGCGCAGGGGCTGGTTCTCTCGGCGTCCCCTCTCCTGTTTAACTATAGGGTTAGATCTGAGGAAGAGGGCGGTTCTAAATCATGGGTCGCTTGATAGTTTTATAGTCGCTCCTGATCGCATATGGAAACCCGCCGGACGTTATCTTCCAGGTCATCTTCAACTTTCTTTTCATCCAAAAATATTCAGTTTTGCTATAACACAATATATATATATCAGGTTTGTTATGGATTTGAATTTTTAACAATTTAATTACGTATGACTATAAACAAAGACGTGCATATACATGATATGTTTACTTATTATTTTTGTTTTACCTACCGTGTCAAGCTCGTATAGTAATTATTGTCAACTAGCTCCTGCTATGACAATTCCTTAGTTTATACAGCAACAGTTCGCAGAAACAAACATACCTAAATCAACATACATCATTTAAACACACGAATGCTTTGGTGTTATCTATTCGTGCATGCTATTTTCAAAGGAATTCCTTTAAACGGCACGATACGTCTGCGACAAGAGTGCTTTTGAAGCTGGTGTTGTTTATTTGCGTTAGATTACAAAATACTCGAGCATGCAAGATGAAAACACGTGCGACATAAAAGCTGCTACTAACACTGCATATATCACCATACCAGTTGTATCACTGGAGTCCGTCTGCATTTATCAATATTTACACAACTTTTGGTTACATCTCCCGCGACAAGATGTGTCGACATGATCCTATCACTGTAAGTAACGCGAAAAACAGCTAGTCTCCCGTTATAACGAAGTTTAGATGATCTACATACTTGATGTATTCAATTCATCATGTATTTTTTTTTGGACACACATTATTGCATTCGTACAATTATGCATTTGTAAGAGTGTGAAGGTTGTCGTTTTTTAAATTTAATTTATCTATATTATCTTAGTTTGCAGTTCAATTTAGGGTGGTTTACTTTCATACTGTATATGAATGCACAACATATGTGAGACAAATATTTAATTAATAACACTGTTGATATATTATTAATATTTACAATACAATATTCCCATTTTCAAAACGTGTACGATAGTTGTCATTGGTCATATGGACAGAGGTAGACGGTATACATACAATACATGCAAGTGAGCATTACGAATGTGCAGCAATATTTCAAGTATGTAAGGTAAATTCAACATTTACTTAAACTCGGCTCGTAATTAACTGCAAACCTGCACATGCAGTGTTAATTAATGCGTGTTGTTGTTTGAGAAGAAGCTATGTCTTCTGTTTACGTACTTGCTCTCCTGAGGAAAATTGTCACCGACAGGTGCTATGTGAGGTCATTAAGTGCAAAATGATCATTTACACGGTAATACATGTACACATTTCCTTGTTTTTACACAGTGTGCGATGAATTATGTGTTTGTATTCATCAAAAACAAGACATAACTGCATTCGTAATTATTAATCAGAGTAGATACTGCGAAATTAGATGCTAACATATATGTTTCAGTTACAACATGTTAACAACAATACTAACATTAATACGTAATTAAGTATAAATGTGTCCAAACTAATAATACTGCGTAGTAACCGCTCCTGAAATAAGTAAACATAAAATACCAACAACTGAAATGAACATGTTATGGATAAATCAGCTGTTGAACAAGACAATGTGAAATTGACACGGATTTATAAGCGATCGATGATCCAATGAAACAGGTGTAAGT
Organism: Lepetodrilus fucensis; assembly: GCA_032361325.1. Classification (NCBI taxonomy): domain Eukaryota; kingdom Metazoa; phylum Mollusca; class Gastropoda; order Lepetellida; family Lepetodrilidae; genus Lepetodrilus; species Lepetodrilus fucensis. The sequence continues at coordinate 4,704 of JAUTBV010153294.1, read as the reverse complement.
TTTATCATTCTTGTAGAGATCAATATACGGTTTACTCTGACCCAGTGGCGGTATAGCACAGTATACGAGTTTGAATATTCAGTCTGTAGAGCCGACATGACTGTTTTATATTGAGGCTTATTGAAATCCGTGTCATTTCCACCCGGGATATTCAACATCAACAATAGACCGCCCGTGATCAGTCTCCGAGGGCTTGAACAAAAAAATCACCGGGCGTTTGGACTGTCAAGAGTTGACATGTCGTACAAAAAGTCGAACCACACGGAAGAGAATAGCGGTTTTGAGACCGCTTAGTTAGGTCACACAACACGAGAATCCCGACAGGGGATACCTGTCAAATCTGACAATGAAACTAACAAGATCAGGCTGAAATGAACATGGATACAAAAGCAAAGCATCTTGTAGCACTTACCACACGTGCCTGTGTTTTCATTTGTCATTAGCATCTCGTGCCTCGTGTCGATTGCCCCGTGTACATATCAGTAGCGGCCCGGTACTCCAAATGAAAAACAGATTAGCGACTGACAGCGAAAACAAAGGTTGTCAAATAACCCTGAAGCTGTGAGCTTTAAATGAATGTAAATACATTCAGTGATCCGACACATATTCCCCTAGTAGATGACAGCCCCATATTTGTTTTGTAATGAACTCTGACATTCCGGGTCATGTGACGGCACTTTAGCCAATCGAAAAGGTGTATTCTCCAAAGTGCCTAAACTCAAACTATAAACACAGTTTGCCAGAAGGTAGACAAGCACCAACTGTCTCACCAGATAATTAACCTGGCAGAGTAAGACAAGAGGGGATCTGGATACCGATTGACAAGTCATAAACGACTGCACCGCTCCATTTGAATCGAGCAAATTAGGTTGTATTTGCCCGGCTAGTGATTGTAAATTATGGCACGTCAACTCAGTTAGCGAATCATCTGTCGAGGATCTACAGCTATTATCGTGTCTTGCAAAAATTTATGTCGTTCATAAAATACACCTTAACAGTCATCTTCCTACTAAACAGCTCTCGCCGCGGTACGTGTGGTCATTTGCCTTGTAGATAACATCGTCTACCCATGTCAATTGCGGACCTTGCTGAAAATGACACCACCCCCAACGATCTGAATAGAACTCTGTTAAAAGCGCCCCGATAGCACGTCTATCATTAGCCATGTAATAGACAAGCAGAGATTGAAATCAAATCCACTCGGCAGAGCAACAGTGATTTCACATTTGGGTGGTGGTTCGAGCGCCTTCGCAAGTAATTCTACCCTAGAGACGGAAACAAGTTTCTACAAAGTTAGGCGATGCGCATGTGAGCTCAGGTGGGCAGCTACCCGTCAATTTTCTCCGTAAAACACGAGGGTAGCACGGGCTTCTTTTGAAATAAGCATGACTTTTAAGCAGCTGACGGTTTTCGATGTCAATTTCACCTGTTCTCCTATTACTATTGATGTGTTCAGTTCAAAAGAAAGAGGAAATCACAGACATCCAGTAAAGACAAATACAAACGTTTATATTGAACTTTAATCACAGTGAAACTTGACAATATGTTTAAACTAATTATTAAACTTTCGTTTGAACATCGTTACAACATTAATGTCTTAATATTCATAATTGGTAGAGGCACGTTACTTTGCGCAGGAGTTAATTGGTCTCCTTTGTAAATTGACATCAAACAATGTCTTGAAATTAAATACGTGTCATTGTGTGAGACATGGAGACTGCTATCTCAATGGTTTTACTTATTAACTTGTCAAACATGCGATACTAAAGACGGGCGTTCTTTTTAAAAGGGAGACTCGATTAAGGATCTCGTTTAGAACAAAAACAAGCATTTACTAATTTTTTTTATAGAAGATAATAGCTTGAGATGGGGATGCCCGTTGGTGTGTGTGTGTGTGTGTGTGTGTGTGTGTGCGTGTGTATTTTAATCGGACACTCTAGATGACGTCATCGTGGTCACCACAAGAACACAACCGCCATTGCATCAGTTTATCGTCGAGCTATCGTTTCAATTGTTCATCATTTCCGGCCCTTTACAAGGTTGTCAAACAATTATAAAATCGCCATTGAACAATAGTCCTGTTTACTGAGAATAAACACTCTTAATTTATGTGGGTTTATTGATTGTTCTGTTAAATTGTAAACCGTCTTGGCGTTTATTTCTTGTAAGAACCTGGCCTATCAACTGAGCTATCTATATTAACTGTACAGGAGATCTGCTCAACAGGATGTGACCTCACACGGCTGTCATAAATACGGCCGCCATTGTGAGCGACATATCACACCTGAGTCTGGGCTGATAACAAATGTAATAAATGTTGGAAAAGACATAAACTACACTCAGAGTCCATACTGCCATACACTCAACATTATCCTATATTTGCCTAGGGCGTTTGCCGATAAATATGGTGTGTGATACACATATTTATAAGCTGTGATTCGCTTCTCTGGTTTGTATTATAATACAAAGTTGTATGTCTTTGACAACGTTTTCCTCTATATTAAGGCATACTTTGTTCCATGTATTAGTTTTCTTAATATTTAAATTAAATAGGTGACCAAATATGTGCTGCGTTATATTCAAAATTATAGACAAAAACACATTAATTTGAAAATAAACCGTACTAAATATGATCAGCATGTATACTCATGATTGCATATAATAATTTGTTAAAGATACTGGAAAATGAAGTAACATACTAGTATACATTTTTGAAAACGTGTTCTTATCCAGACGTCAAAAATGCAATTACTTTAGTTTAATGACCTAGACTGTTTTTAATGGTCATTGTCAATGAGGGATAAACTGATCATGTAGAAATAGAACAATCGTATTACCTGCTGACAGTTAACACATACTGGGAAATGAACACATTACCATAACTAATCTAGCAATCGATGCACTGAAACGTGCTCGTGCATTCAGTATTGCAATGGTTCGTGCTTACTATATAATGTGTTTTATATGCAGTTTTTAACAGTACTTAGATACGGTACCTAGTACATGCACTTTGCGGTATATTTTCATGCAGTTTACCAATGCATCGCTATGATTCATATACGTAGGTTCCACATCACCACAGCTACACTAAAGCATGTATATTAAAAAACACATATCTTGAGACATGACACAGCGAATCTGAATCAAATACAAGATTGTAGAATTATCCGAAGATAATAGGTATTACATTTGCAATAATAAATGTGTATGACATTAATTGAATTGTTGACTTAAATATCCGAAAGAATACCAATAATATACATACCTTTGCCATTACAAGATTAGCTTATCGAGCAGGACGAATGCATGTCTTTCCAAAAATGGCGACCGATCCTTGTCCCTACGCTGTGCCGAAAACCTCCAAACTGAGAAACAGGATACCACGCCCTAGGTATAGTTGATATTTTACAACCATATTCAGTGTTAATGATTTACAATGTATTCCTAAGGAGAAACACTCAAGTTTATGTGGGTGCATTTGTTATTCCGATGTCCCTAAATTGAAAAAAAAAGACAGTCAAAATATCGAGAACCTGCAATGGTAGCAGTCGGACCCATTTGAGAGTATTGTAATGTACACTATTTTGGTAAATATACAGTTTAATTAAAATTACTAAGTAAACAATAGCCAAGCATGTATATAAAACTCAAATATTGTTTGTACAAGCCAGAGCAGTTTTCCTCGAGCGTACCATAAAAGCATAAATCTATCAAGTGAACCTGGAAAGTCAATATGTCCCCGGTGTGGCAAACACTTGCCTTTGGTCTGAGAGCTGGTATATTAGGGAAGATAAAAAAGTGAGTAAAATAACCCGATGTAGATTATTGTGAGTGTCAGTATGCGGGTACAGGTGTAACAGTTAAAACACGTTTGTCTGGAAGTACTAGTATTGCTCTACCAATCCAATATGTCTGTGGTACAGACGTACACGTTTAGACACGTTAGGGTATGGAAGTATTGTCCTACCAATCCAACATGTCTTTGATATTAATTACATGGATACAGGCGTACACGCTTATGGGTCGATCACACTGACCCGAATGCCGTATACGAAAGTGGTGTGATTTTTTTTAAACTGGACGAAATTCCCTCCGAATGTGTTTTCCCCAATGCATCACCGAATGCTTTCCGTTTGTTTTCCGAAGTTTTTCAGTATAGTTTCAGAATGCTTTTAGAATAGACCGAATACTTCCCGCATGTTGACTTCGAAAGGTTTCATTTCCGAACGCTTTCCGTATGCTTTCCGAACACGGCGAATCGACCTAGAATGGATCGAACTCTTTGCGTATGCTTTCCGCAGGATACTGAATACGTTCGGAAAGCATTCGTCATGTTCTTGCAGGTTTACTGCAACATTACACGTGACGGATGTTGCGAGTTTCCTCCTGCCCTAAACTGGCAAGTCGTGCAGTAAATGAAGTAATATTGAAAGCGACTATAAATCCCAATTAAAAAATAGCATCCATACGATTTAGAACCATCTGCAACGGACCAGTGGCGTATTATTACTAAATGCCATCTATTGTGTCACAGTCTTTACAGATGTGTATATCATGGGATGACAATCGGCATCAAGTAGTCCCCATGGAAAATTAAATCAAACATGAATTATGCGAATAAACATATTCTTTAAAGGCATAATATCACAGATATTTATGGTTGTTTTGGACTAGTTCTTAGCTATAACTGCAAAGTGCATTCAC
>JAUTBV010153283.1:0-10491 GCA_032361325.1 Lepetodrilus fucensis | reverse complement strand
ATATACGATTATTAGTTTTAAAACATAAATTCCTAAGCATATCCATGAATATATAACCAGTTCCGTTAGTATTTATCCCGATGAGGTCAAGACACCATGCAACTTGTCCAATAAAGTGGCCGCCGGGAAATATTCAGCTAGGAAATAATATTTTGTATGAATGGTTACATGTCTTTGAATTAAGAATATTGTACTCAGGAATATAGGTGTGGCAATTGTACGCCCGTGTGACTCCGTGATAGCAAGTATTGTTTCGAGAATAGGGCCCATGGTCCTGATTGTGACTTGCTCATGAGGGTGACCTGGTCCTGAGGATTACGACATTCACGGCGGTGAGGAACTGTCACTTTGTTGACACGGATCAATACCTAATACTAGTAGACCACATTCAGTTGCCCAGTCAGTTGTTGATGTATAACTTAAATAGCAATAACACGGACTATTGTTATGCGTATAGCTAGCATATATCTCAAGAATGTCATCGTTGAATGTTGATCCAATCATTCGTTATGCCATTGCTACTGTTTGGCATACTATATACTGGGAAAAAATAAGACTCGCTTAAGGTCACCCTCTAGAAAGAGCTGTATCTCGGGGGTATAAGTTTTAAAAGTTAAAAGTCACGCAGATATTGGACAAATCTAAATTTCACAGATAGATGGCTCAGATTAATGGATCAAGTTGTAATTATTTCTTATGCCAATTATAAACCTGTAATGCTTTTAGAATTCTAGACAAATTATCCACATAAAATTAATTGTTTCCAACATTTCAACCAATAACTGGCATGCAAATCCACATTTTCGGGGCCCAATCGTATGTATGTTTGACTGGTGTACCACTAGTTCCACTAATTGGTAGTATATTACCTATATATACTCCCCAGAGTCGTTCACGTGTCAAGATGAGGCAGTCACAGCGTATTGAAGCACACTTACAGGATGTCCACGAGATGGACCAATGATGAGGTGACAGCCCCGCGACTCAGAGAATCAAGACACGTGATGTGCACTCTTCAACTAAATCATTTATCTCTTACGGAAATAAAGTCAAGCAATGAGCAATGAAATTTATGTATTTTCAGATGACCAGATACTTCATAATGTTGCAGAATTATTTTTGGCATATCCGTAGTCTGGTTTTCGGATTTACTCTACTGGAAGGTACAATTCTATCCCAAGGGCGACGATATGAGGAGGCATCTCATAATACTGTGCTACTTTACGCTCTCCGCGTACTTTAACTATATAGTTCATGGTAAAACCGTGCTTTTTTTAAGCACTATACATTGAGAAGAATATATTCTTTTCTGAAATGTTGAAAGCGATATATAGCAGACGTAGGATTCTCAGACAAGCTACGTCGCATTTCAATTTGGAAATATTGGATGATAAATTATGATGGCCCTGGCAAGCGTAATACCGAGCCATGCATTTAGATGTAATTTTATCCGAATATGTTGTGCCATAATAGTCGGCTAAAGAAGACCCAAAATTCCCATTGATTGCATATCAAGCCACAGACGATTTATTTCCTGAAACAAATCAATATGTCTCTTGGCGTTCTCGATATATTTGACTTCACTGGAGTTAATATGGTTAGTTATGTGCAATGGATACATATACAAGCTTTTTATTTTTTAAATGAAGTGTCTTGTTTTCTAGATCCACAGTAAATTCTTCTGTTTCTAGTAACCAAAGTTAAATCTACCATTAAAATAATAAACGATACAGGATTATGATATTCTAGCCAATACACGTAAGTCAACTGTATTACTTTACTGGTCATTGCTATTCTACCACCAATTAATGTATCGGCCAATACCAACCACGACAGTCTGTCTTATCGGCCAAATACCACCACGACCTTAGGTTTTATCGGCCAATATCATGATAACCATCAGCAGATGAATCATGGACCACGTTTAAAGAACATTTCTCACTTTGATTTATAGGATGATGCGATATTGAGTATTCCTAAGACCAAATTACGACAGCCGGGCATTTGCGTAATAACAGATCCAATGATAAATGAAGTGTCTTGATCAATATCTATAACAGTGTTAGATTGCATCAATCACCATAGAGAGATAGAGACATGGATACAGAGATACAGATAAATAAAGAGACATGAATGGAAAGCGACGCGTAGAGATGGCGAGAGAGAGAGAGAGAGAGAGAGAGAGAGAGAGAGAGGGAGAGAGAGATAGGAGAGGAGAGAGAGAGAGAGCGAGAAATAGAGAGGGAGGGAGAGTGGGGAGAGGGAGAGAGAGAGAGAGAAATAGAGAGAGGGAGGGAGAGTGTGGAGGGAGAGAGAGAAGAAAACTGTAGAATAGATAAGAAGAGTAAGAAAGGAAAACAGACACAAGTCATCTAACGTACTGAATACATTTCTGCATATAAAAGACTTCTACAGCTACACTATGTTGGACATTATATACTGCCACAGATCAAACATAATTTAACAAGCTTAACTGACAATATAGTTTGCTAAACTGACGAAATATTGCAAACATTTAAATGAACATTTTAAACATTGAATAACATGCTTCAATACGTCATAAAGTGGTTAAATGTTTATAAGAATACTAGTACAAACTGCAATAGTATTTATGCACATAAAACGTTTGAAATAATTTCAGAGAACTACAAGAATTACTGCCTAGCTCCCGAGGGAGTCTGAAAGTGTTACACTTCTGATGCTGCTATTTTATTTATTGATCTGAATTCAAAGTCTGTGTGCTTTATTTGCTCTAGAGGCCGATAGCGGATGACATAGGAGAACTGTAGGAGAACTGCATAGTAATTTATTTCGTATACAATAAAATAAATATCATTTTCCAAAGAGGAGGTGGACATAACAAGTATACGTTGTTTTAATGTACTTGGCAAAGCCTCAGATTTTGGTTAGTCGCAAACTCCGACATTCATACGAGTTTAACCAGCAAGTTATTTTCAGGGAAATTAAAATACTTTTGACAATAAAATATATCAATAAACCGTGATATTGTATGCCTTTAATTAATTATAGGCAGCGGCTTCTGACAATGCTGATGCGGTTAACAGAGTAATCACATTTCTGCTTCTATTTTATTTTATTCAATGTGATGGAATACATGTAAATACACTTGCTTGCTTAGCTGTTAATGCGGTTGTAGGAATAATTTATGATTGTGTACATGACCATGCACTGGTATAGATGTCAATTCATTTGTGTCGATGTCCGTACGAATGTATAGACATATATGCATATAATGCGTCCATGCGATGGAGTATAAATCCACTTGCTTGCTTAGTTGTTCATGCGCTTGTAGGAATTTATGCTTGTGTACATGCGCTGGTATAGATGTCAATTCATTTGTGTAGATGTCCGTACGGTGGTATAGATGTCTGCGCTTGTGATGGCGTGCATGCGATGGAATAAATGTAAATACACTCACTTTGCTTAGCTGTTCATGTAGGAATGTCAATTGTCAAATCGTTCATACATCAGTGAACAACCATAAAATGACGGTCATTTCTTAAATGTATTCTAGTAACTCTACGCAGCTCTGATGTCTACAGACAGAGGTGAGAGATGTGTTGATAGTATGGAAGAACTCCGAGACTTGTACACGATACGACATCTCTGAAGAAATACATTATACATCATGTGACGGAATCTGAGACCTAGGCGAGCGTCCGTAAAGTTGTAACCATCCACATGACACGTTGTAACCACCGACATGACACGTTGTAACCATCCACATGACACGTTGTAACCATCGACATGACACGTTGTAACCATCCACATGACACGTTGTAACCACCGACATGACACGTTGTAACCATCCACATGACACGTTGTAACCACCGACATGACACGTTGTAACCATCGACATGACACGTTGTAACCATCGACATGCAAGTCATGGATATGCTCTACGTCTTTGCGGAAAATACGAGTCGAATGTCAAGCAGTGGAGGACCGGACTAGTCTATACTAACATACTTCTTTTGCTTTAATGTAGGCATTAAGCTTATGCTTAATGTAGGCATTAAGACCATGCGGTTGAGTGTTGATGGTCTGCGATCCAGGCAAGTTGGCTGTTCAAGGATCCTGGAAGTTTTTCAAATAAATATTGTTAAAAGAACCCCATCGCTTGTTCTGTGAAGGATTTGCCGCAAGTCCATCTAGACTACTGTAATCTGTCTACAGAGATCACCCCCTCATTGTCCATACCACTACCGCCCTTAGTTCATGACAGCAAACCAGACACCAATCTCTTTACCTCCTGTATTTGATTTCTAGTAATGGAAATGACCAGATATTCAAATGGTAGTCGACATTTACCGGTAGGTGGAAACTGCCAATAAGCGTAATCTACTGGAAGTACGTTGGACCAAGCAAACACGGCCAGCCATCGAAAGTTAAATTGGCAGTAGGTCATGATCAACGGCTACAGTACAGTATCTGTCTGACGTACCTTTATGTCATAGCACATGTCCAGAGACAGAAGGTTGTGGAGATGTTGTTGTATTGTACCGTCCAAAGCAATGCAAGTTAATACAAAGTATATGTCCAATTATTGGCAATTGGCGTGGACATTGTGAGAGATGATGAGATATGGCGGGCACCTACTACCAGTGGTCAGCTAGTGCAGTATTGACCATACAGTGCATCCTTTCAGTAGGATCTCTTATCCTTGTGATCTCTATGGTCCGTTATTGATACAGATCTTCATGAAATAGTGCTGTAATCCTCGAGATTACGAAACCTTTTGAGTATGATTTCATGCTCAAGCTCAGATTTTATATGGAGATTTATGAATAAAACTTTTGAGTTGAGCATGAAATCGTACTCGGAAATGTTTCATAATCTTGTTGCCAAGTCTATTTCCAAAATACTTACCAGTGTTCGTGGAGCTATAAAAACTGGTCTGGATATATACTAGTGTCAAGAATGTATACTCACACACTTACATATAGCTGGAACACTGCGACATATAATAATGCACACTTGCCGACTAATATGTGTCTAGCTTTGCCGTAAAAGTCAATCAGATATACAAGTATTTCTGAGTGTATGGCTATTTACGTTTGCTATATTCAGTGTTTATGATGAGAGGACATGGAAAGTTGTGCCATTAGCATACACAAATCGATCCAACTGGTGTCATGCACAGATCAGAGTACAAGTCATCCTGACCAGAATCAAACAAGGACATGGCAGTTTTATAGTTTGCGGATCACTGTACTACCCTACAAAAGATTGATATTTTCTGAGAAGAAGAATCATCAAATTAATGCTCTGAATAATTAATACGAAGCACTTGGAAATTCCTAGCGGTTCTTGACGTTCCGCTCAGTTATTTATATGGTTGACATTGCATGTATTCAGGTCATATCCATTGAAATTGTATCTTTAGACCCAGGGTGAAAAACATCAACAACAAAGTAAAAAAGTTTGAAATATTTATAAGTGTATATTTGCAGTTCAGAATATACACAAGGAAAGATGTCGGGTACAAAAATAAATAATTAATTTCCTAACATTTACCCACCAGAGGACAACTGCTTGCATCTATATCCATTCTATGCACATTTAACCAGTTCCCAGAAAACACAAGTTGTGTTTCTATACTTGAAATTAATCTACAGGGCCGGTATTCATAAAAGGGCTTAAGTCAGTTTTTGCTATATAATGATCATCAAAAACTGACTTAAGCCCTTTATGAATACAGCCCCAGAGCTACAGCCATGGCATAGGTATAGGTAATAATGCTTAAACTATCCAAAAATGACAGCGCGGGATGTAAAGGTTTTACACACATCTATAGCAATTTAAAAAAATGCTAGGTCAGAATTTCATGATTCACAAAAGTGATTAAAACAAAATGCCATAAAAGTTGAAGTCTTCATAATAAACATATGCAAGATGTATATTGGATGAAGACCTGAATTACCTAGGTTCCAAGAACAGTGTATGTACAATGCAGACGTTATGAATTGAGCAGTAGCTTACTTGCTTCATTAGACCAAGTGAGCTAAACATGAGGGAAAATAGGTACAAACCTATACTAAATGCAATGGGTTTTTTTCTTTTACATTTTTCCTAAGCACTGTACATAACTGAGAGTTTTAAAAGATTTTATAGTTAGCCTAATTAAAGGGCATAATATATATATTATTTAATTATTGAATATTATTTAGAGAAAGTGAAATATCAATGACATTCAACCATTAAAATGAAAAATAAATAGCATATTGATACAGAATCTATGTTGTTTTGTCTAAAATTAGAAGGCATGAGAAGCATATATATAGCAAGTGATATAAAGTCATGAAAGATTGGCAGTAAATCCTATACAGCTTACCATATCTATACATATATATATATATAACGGCAGTTAGAACAAATTAAATGATAACATTAGGAACCGACTAGAGTGCTTCTAGGCAACATGGAATTGTAAGTCTGTCACCATAGCAACAGGGAAGATATGGATATGGGTCAACATATATATATATATATATATCACAGTCATTTCTTTCATCACATTCAGCAATGCCTACTGTATTCTACAACTCTAGGAAACTATCGCACTAATAAACAAGTGTAAATATAGAATAGTAACAAATAAATATGTTCAAACCAAGAATAGCTAGCTTAAATAAATAACATAGACAGGACATTGCAGCCCTCACCATCTCACATTATAGGAAAACATCTGTTGTTATTACTTATTAGTATGCAGTACAAATATTTGTATGTGCATAAGCATGATCTAAATGAAGAAATGCTACGATTAATTTTGCTGTATAAATAGTGTATACTTCTTAAATAGCTACATTTTAAAATGCCTGTGTTTAATAAATAAATAGTATACTATGAATAGATGTAAAACTTGTATCTGCTATATGAAAATCCTTGTTTTGAGGTGTTAAGAGATCCTAAAAGTAATATCATATCAAGTATTATAACTTAAGTTACTGATAACAACCACTTTAATGATAAAGTTCCATGTGTCAAGCAATCTTGTCACTGATGCCCAGCATCTTGCAATGTCCTGCAAGGTCTGCTGCGGCTTCTACTGTTGCAGCTAATCCCTGCTAGCAAGCTGCAGAACCTTCATTGCATCATCTGGTGATAGCAGGCATGAATTCCATAGGAATCACAATCTAATTAATGAAGCAAAGTCCACACTCCCCATTGTCTAATCATTACTAATCAATTAAACAAACAGAACATTGTGTGAAAATGTAACATCTGCCTCTGAAAACCTGGTTCCAGATGGAAGGTGCTGCTGCCTTGGTCACATCAGTATATTGGTGATCACAGAATGAAGAACAGAAGGTGATCACAGAATGAAGAACAGAAGGTGATCACAGAATGAAGAACAGAAGGTGATCACAGAATGAAGAACATAAGGTGATCACAGAATGAAGATCATAAGGTGATCACATACAGAAGAACATAAGGTGATCACAGAATGAAGAACATAATGTAATCACAGAATGAAGAACATAATGTAATCACAGAATGAAGAACAGAAGGTGATCACAGAATGAAGAACACAAGGTAATCACAGAATGAAGAACACAAGGTAATCACAGAATGAAGAACATAAGGTGATCACAGAATGAAGAACATAAGGTAATCACAGAATGAAGAACATAAGGTGATCACATAAAGAAGAACATAAGGTGATCACAGAATGAAGAACATAAGGTAATCACAGAATGAAGAACATAAGGTAATCACAGAATGAAGAACATAAGGTGATCACAGAATGAAGAACATAAGGTGATCACATAAAGAAGAACATAAGGTGATCACAGAATGAAGAACATAAGGTGATCACAGAATGAAGAACATAAGGTGATCATAGAATGAAGAACAGGTGATCACAGAATTAAGAACACAAGGTGATCACAAAATGAAGAACACAAGGTGATCACAGAATGAAGAACACAAGGTGATCACAGAATGAAGAACACAAGGTGATCACAGAATTAAGAACATAATGTGATCACAGAATGAAGAACAGAAGGTGATCAACTGATGATATAATGGAGAACACAGGGTGATCAAGTGATCATAGTATGGAGAACACAAGGTGATCACAGAATGAAGACCATAAGGTAAAGAACACAAGGGAATTTCAGTAAGAAAAAGACATGGTGATCACAGAATGAAGAACAGGGTGATCTCATGATGAAGGACACATGGTAAAATGGGAATTGCTTCAACCCTAGAAAACACGATTCATCAGTGTCTTACATCTGTACCACTGTTATTAGTCACAGAAGTTTCATTGTAAATATGACAGTTGTACACATTTGTGTACACATTTGTACACAAAAACACATTGTGACAATCATGAATTTCATAGAAATCTTGCAGAAGGAATGCACCATATTGTAGTTGTATACTAGTATTTGTAAACGTATTCTAAATAATGCTTTCCACCTCAAATGCTGATGTTTTTCTGAAGACACTGTATTTCAAAGATGTCAGTATTTTTAAACATTTGATGTAAACTTGCAGTCATCTCAGCTTTTCATTTTCAATGGACTGCCCTTGCTGCATTTGTCCAGGTATCCCAGAGACTTGATAGTTTTGAACTGATCTGGTATCTCCATCAGCGCATGCAGGGCAAAGGAGGTTTCTGGGTTGCGTGCACGACTCGTCACTCTGTGGAAGTTCACAAACTGGAAATTATCAAATTTGCGCTGCGGAAGTAAGTTGTCAAAGTCGTCCATGACACCCCAAGGTCCATCCCCCACCCCTACAACTAGGATACTGAGTGGGTAATTAGACGCCTCTACGATTGCATCAATGGTGATCTGTTCTTCATTCACCTGCCCATCAGCTATGATGATCAGAATGTGATATGTCTGTAACTTCTTTACAATGTCCATGGCATTGGCTATCACTGGAGCAAAGTTGGTCGGCCCACCGAGCGTTACCTTGGTTGCAATATCATTGTACCTATCAAGCACCTCACAAAATCCAAGACATGATTCTGAGTTCGCCTTGAACGAAAATGTTGTTTTCCCCATCGTAGAACTGTCACCAAATCCAAACGCTGGAATTAAGTTATCCTCATCAAAAGGTTCTAACGTTTTGCCGATTATTGATATAACCTTTTGATACGGATTATACACTTTACCTGGAACTATCCGATGAAGGTTTTGCCCGCTGAAGGTCTTCCGACCCTGCCATTCATTACTGGCACTGAAATCAACACCGATAATCAAGCCACATTTCTCCAAGCCAGCACGCTTACATCCTTGACTGACTTCATAGTAAGACTGGAAATGATCCTCGAAAGCGAAAAACATGTGAGAATTGTATGACTCCAGGCCCAGCATCGCCAGGATGGACGGCTGGTTCTTGAACATGGCTGGCTGCACAACGTCGTAGGCGCCATTGCGGACATTGACGGTGCTGGTGTGTCTGGGCGACTTCTGGATGCGAGCACGCTGGTACAGCCAGTGCAGGACGAGCGCTGCGATGTTGCCGATGATGTACAGGACGCAGGACAGGAAGGACATCTGATCCGGTGGCATCACACGATGCATTCCCCCGTCACAGCGAGCTGCTCACAACCTGCACAGAGAACGGCAATGATTGTACGACATGGTTGAAGCAGTGTTATAACGCCAGGCTCCGAGGTTACACAAGCTGCTCACAACCTGCACAGAGAACAGCAATGATTGTACGACACAGATGAAGCAGTGTTATAAAGCCACGCCCAGAGGTTACAAAACTCTCTGACTTCTGAGTACGATTTAAGCTCAAAATTTACATGAGGTTTTATGAACAAAACTGAGTTGAGATGGAAAAGTACTCAGAAAGGTTTCGTGACTTCGGGGCCAGATGAAATATAACTACTAAGAGAGGGACTAAATGCCATTATGCCACCCTTCTGGTGGCAGTTATGACATCACGTTGGAAGAAAGTGCTAAAAGCTTCTGTCCACTAAACAACCCAAAGTGTACTCCACAAAGTCATTATGATATTATAACTGTGAACATGGTGAATTATTTATGTTTCTTTTTGAGTTAAAAGTAGCAAAGGGTGCTGCGTGTGATGTCCCAGTGATACATGATGGCTCCTAATAAAATTGACTGCGACTATGTCCCAGTAGGCTCTACATGTAATGTCCTAGTACTGTAACTGCAGTCCCACAGTCCCAGGCGAGATGTTCTAGTATTATGTGTGAAATAACAGCAATTTTATAATAGGCATTAACGGTGAGTATGGTCTCAATATGAGAATACCACTGAACACACTAATGCATTAGGAAATGAATATGGTCCTTTAACTGCAGCAGTACTTTGTGACTAAGCTGTTTGTGGGAACAAATGTCTTTGGCTGCATAATAGGCCTGCAACGATACACTTTCTTACGATACGATACGTATTGTGATTCACAGGTCACGATACGATACACAATACGATATTATAGTGTAGAAAGCTTGTGATGCCACTGGCACTTGTAGCA
>JAUTBV010153273.1:0-10491 GCA_032361325.1 Lepetodrilus fucensis | reverse complement strand
TCACCAGAAAGGACCGCGTTAGTGCAACCCGCTTGCACAAGGCCGTGGTGCGTGCACTGGATTGGCATCGCGGCGGTAGTGTTCCGCGAGACAATCAGGAATCACATAAAACTATCGTCATATGACCTGAGTAGCCAGGCTGATCAGCGGATCACTGGTCTGACAAAAATAGTGAGTCAATGCGCAGTCCGAGCTAAAGGCACAGTCCTGATTGGTCGAACTATCTGTGATGCGCCCTCAAGAACTTCAAGCTTTTCTGCGGCAGATTGTCGACCGGCAGGTTTCCACAGCTCTGATGATCTGGGGCAAGCCGGGTATTGGTAAATCAAGCATCGTGCGTGCGATGGCTGCAGAGCAGGGGCTTGAGTTTATTGATGTGCGGTTGAGTCAGCTAATGCCCAGTGATTTGCGGGGTGTGCCTGTGCCAGAAGGCGGTATCACACAGTGGTGTCCCCCCGCGTTTCTACCGCAGTCGGGTAGCGGCATATTGTTCATGGATGAAATCAATATGGCGCCCCCTGCATTGCAGGGTGTCGCTCAACAGCTGATCCTTGATCGGCAGGTTGGTGATTATCGTGTGCCAGAGGGGTGGTTGATCTGGGCTGCAGGGAATCAGTCCGAGGACCGGGCGGCGGTTTATGAAATGCCGGCACCGCTGGCAAACCGTTTCCTGCATGTCGAGGCGGAAGTCAGCCTTGAAGATTTCAAGCAATACGCATTCACCAAAAACCTGGCGCCGTCTGTCATCGGCTTCCTGTCGTTTCGCCCGGAGTTGATTTTCAAGTTTGACGACAAGTCCAGGGCATGGCCATCTCCCCGAACCTGGGAGATGGCAGCAACTCTGATAGATGCTGAATTACCCATTGATAGTGCGGTTGGCGAAGCGGTTGCTGCCGAGTTCGAAGCCTACTGTCGCCTGGCGGATGATATCCCCGACATTCCGGGAATTTTGAATGCCCAAAGCGGTATCGATTTTCCGGCTGACCCGTCAATTGCCTATGCAACGCTTGCGTCACTGGTCGCTCGCATAGACAACATCGAACAAGCCATGAACGCATTTGACTGGCTGACAACATCTGCCAGCGCCGAATGGATACAGGTGTTTATCACTGACCTGCTGCCTCAATTGCGTGAGAAAGACCTGTTTGACAAGTTCTCACGGATTGCGGTCAAAAACAGGAAAATCACGAAGTTTCTGTCCGACTACATGTCCTTGTTGAAATGAGTGAGGATAACGAGTTCAATGTTGAAAGATACTGGACGCGTTTCATTCTCAAACTCAAGCAGGCCCATCCGTTTTTCTCATCGCTGGCCTTTTATGCTGAATTTGATATTAGTGAAGAAACTGAAATAGCAGAAACGCAAGGTTCAACAGTCGTTATAAACGCGACGTTCTTTAATAGCCTGACCCAGGCTCAGCAGTACAGCTATCTACTGCATCAGATTCTGCACCTTGCACTGCAGCACCAGCGGCGTGGCTATGCAAAGAATGCACAGATATGGAATGTGGCTGCAGACATTGTTGTCAATGACATCATCATGCAGTCTACGGATTGGGTGCCGGCACCGCTAACTGCCTGGGACAAAAGATACCGTGATTGCAGCGTAGAGATTGTGTATCGCGACCTGCTGCGGCAGAGCCAGAAGGAGGTGCAGACCGGCGACAGCGGAGATGCGGAAAGTGACGCGAATGCAGTTACCAATACAATGGCAAGTGCAGGTGCGAGCGCAGAGGCCGGTGCTACTGAGAGTGCCAACAACACACCTGAAGTTTCTACTGCCATCGACAAAGGACAGTCAGCGATAGATCGTTACGAATCTCATGCAGATATGCCGAACAGCAGCAACGCTGATGGCAACTCGAAAGCCGGGATGCCGATAAACGACGCACAGACATACTGGAAACAGGCGATGCTGCTGGCGAAGCAGATGTCCATCTCCGGGCAGCTTGCGGGCAAATTGCCTGGCGGGCTTGAGCTGGAGTTTGATGCTGTTGCAACAGAGAAGGTTAGCTGGAAGCAGATTTTGTGGCGGTATCTAAGCCAGAGCCGAGACGATTATGCTGAGTTTGACAGTCGTCATATACATCGCGGGCTCTACCTGGAGTACTTGCACAGCGAACGCCTTCGTATTGCAATTGCGATTGATACATCAGGATCGGTCAGTCGACAGGAACTATCGGTTTTCATGCGAGAACTGATGGCTATAGGGATGACCCATCCGAACCTGACCGTCGATCTCTACTATGCAGATGTCGACCTGCATGGCCCGTACAAACTTGTCGATACAGATGATGAGCCATCTGTACCGATTGGCGGCGGTGGTACAAGTTTCAGTCCGTTCTTCGACAAAGTTCGAGAAGAGTGGGTGCACCCGTACGACCTGGCCATCTATTTTACTGACGGTTTTGCTGATTACCCGACCGAGTCACCACGAGTACCGGTGCTTTGGGTACTGACCGAAACCGGTGAAAAAGAAACCCGTATTCCATTTGGAACAACCCTGCGACTGACGACGGAGCAAACTGAGCAATGAAACAATGGTCGCAGGGAAAAGATCCGGGCAGAGCCGTCGCTCTGGAAAAAATCAAGGCGGCCTCTGTTGAGGCGCTGACTGCAGCGCTGGCGGAAGAGGGTGCTGCCGAGTGGTTTCTGGAGCGAGTGTTCCTGTTTCGTCCGGACCTGACAGAGACGCAGTACCGCTCCATTGTGCGTCACATTGAATGCCCACAGTCTATCGTGGCCCTTTGTCATGCTGTCAGGCCGGAATGGGTTGAAGGCAGTGCGGCGATGGATCGAATACACCTGTTGTGCATGGAGCCGATTTTTCTGAAAAAATGGCAGACTCTTCTGGATGTCGTTATGTCTGTCGAAGCGGAACAGATTGCCTCTGTACTCTACGACGACTACTACCATGCGATAGCAAAGAACCTGATTTTTTCCGGACCGAAACGAGGAAGCGCGCAGGTGACGCAGTATGGTCTGGGCAGTGCACCCCGGTTCCTGATAGCGCATATTGTTGCGCATGACAGCGCGGCTGATATTCATTTTCTGGTCGAGCATTGTAGCCCGGACATAGAGCACGTTCTTTTGTCGCAAGGTTCGACCAAAATGCACAAAAAGCTTGCTGCTGCGACGGGTCTGAAACTGGAAACCCAGCAGGCACTGAGCACCAGCAAGTATCTGTCAGTTCGCAAGGCGCTGGCGATCAACCCGGACTGCCACGTGGATGTGATGAAAAGTATCATTGCAGGTAACGAACAGAAAGTGCTGGATGTATTGTCTGACAACGCGGCGCTGCCTTCAGAGTTACTGTCCGGAATCACTGCCAGCCGACAGGGTGTTGCGGCGAAGCACACAGGTACAAGCAGTGTTGAATCAGTACAAGTGCTGCTCAGGACACTGGCAGACCCGCTGCTGGATGAGGCCAGCTTGCTGGCACTTGCCCGTCATGAAAACCCCGTGGTACGCGCAGCGACGGCACATCATCACGGCGCGACACAAGCGGTATACGACAAACTGATGACAAGCTGTGAGCCGTGGGTGCTTGCAGCGGTGGCGCAACATACCCGTAATGCTGAGGATATGGCTCGACTGATTGACGTGAAACATCATGATACTGAGCTGGCTCTGGCGAGTAACCCTGATCTGCCCGAAGAGATGCGACAGACCATCGCAAAGCGAACCCGTTCGGAGGTTGTTCTGCGGCAGTTGGCCAGTGTGTTTGTTGACGATGCGGCGTTGCTTGAAACGATCGTTCAGGGCAACAGCAAAAAGACACCCTGGATTGTACGATTAAAACTTGCACTGGACCCGGATACGGCGAAGGGGGCTCTGGGTACATTGCACCGCTCGGCTGATTTCCGATACCTGGCAATATCCAAGGCCATTGCCCGCCATGTGAATTGCCCTGACGCCGCGCTGAAGCTGTTTGCATACTATATGCCGGAGGCACTTAAAATACGGCAGAAAGCGATGGAGAATACACAGAAAAAACCGCGTAAACCTGTTGCTGGAAAACGATACGACAAGTGGAAACTCGACCAGCAGTTTGGTGATGGAGTGGCACATGCCTGTGTGATTGATTTCTATATGAAAGGCCGAGGCGCGGGGGAAGATAAAGATACCCGGGATGCTTGTTTGAGAAAGAGCCTGTCATGTCAATACCTTGATGTCACACAGGCGGTAAATCTCGTCCTTCTGGAAGACAGTCATACCATCAGGCGCTTTGTCCGAGCTGACAATCGGCACCGGTTTCCTGAGTTTGTTTATGAGGCGCTGGCTCTTAACCGGCTGGCAAGCGTGCGCAAGCAGCTAGTCGATCTCAAGTGGGTTTCCAGTGATCTGGTACGCCGTTTGTGTGCTGACAAGGACAGATCTGTACAGATGGCGGCTGAGAAGGTTGCCAAAAAACGCAAGATCAAGCTCAAGGTGGTTAGTGTTGCCGATGGATCAGACAAGAAAACACTGGGCAACAAAGCTGCCAGACTGGATCTGGCAAAATCCACGAGTGACCTGCCACTCATTGCAACGTTGGTTGCTGACAAGACACGCGATGTACGGCTCAGGATCATTGATAACGCTGCACTGGTTGACGAACTGCTTGTTCAGCTGCTGGAGGATTCAGACCAGGCGGTACAGTTTGCGGCGATTGAGCAGTTGAGTTCAAGAGTTCAGTCCTGGAACGCAAAGCGAGTGCCTGGTGATAAACAAGAGCGCGGCAAATCAGGGTTCACTGAAGCGCTTGAGCAGCGCATTGACCAGGCACTGGCAGGGGTTATTGCCAGCGCCAGCGAGGAAGCAGGGCGGGCAGCGGCCAGACTCATGTTCTCTCACGAGCTGCTTGACAAGCAATACCCGACCGGAACAAGTGGTATCGACCGCGTGATCATAGCGCGAACACATAGTGTCAAGCTCATGGAAACCAGCTGGTTTGAGGCGCAACGAGCAGATGTTTGCCGTGATGCAGGCCGTAGCTTGCTGGATAATTCTCAGGCCCCGCTGGCGTTATTGGAGGAAGTGATTTCGCTGAACCCTCAGATGAAGGATCGTCTGGGCCGGTGCAAATCACCCGATGCCGTTGTTGAGTTTGTTAAATCGGGGCTTATCAATAGAAATGAAGGCGCACTGGAGGCAGAGTTGTCTGCTGATCAAATTCGGGATCTGCTGTCTATCGATCAACGCAACATCAACCTGGTTAGCATGCAGCTGTACAAACTGAATATTGACGAGTTACGTCGTTTGATGGCCAGCGATGACAAGGTGACAGAGCTGGTGGCAGAAAATGCTCACCTGCCTATGGCGTTGGTATCAGAGCTTCGAGAGAGTCGCTGCAAGAAGCTACATGAGCAGCTGGCCTCCTACCCGATGACAGCAGAGCAGATAGACGATTATCTGGCGAAAGGAAAAGGCTGGCGAAAAGCCGTCTGGTACGGAATTGCCGGGTATCAGACGCTGAGTGCAGCCCAGGAGCTGACACTGGCAGATGACGACAGCTCACGCTGGGAGCTGATATACAAGAGTGAAACTGAAACGCCTTTACGCATTGCAACACTACAAAAATTGACGAAACACGGGGATAAAGAACTGCGGAGGATGGCGCAGAAGCAGCTTGATGATCGAGCTGATGAAATCCCCTGGGATGGAAAAGGCGATGATGAAATCGCACAGTCAGACGAGCACGCTGATCAGGCAGAGCTCACAAGAGAGCCGGTCAACGAGTTGCTGACAATCAAGGACTCCCTGAGCCTTCACAAAGCGACTTTCGGAGCAGCTGCTGCAAACAGGCTGCTGCTGGAGCTGGGTATACTGAAAGAAGTAGAAGACTATGGTGACACCGTGAAGGTGTTGAGCAAAGCAGGACTCGCTTATGGCGCCATGCAGGAAAGCGATCTGTATTTTTCCACACCGCGCTATTACCAGAGCAGTTTTTCAGAGTTGCTTGACTTGATGCTGAAACTCAGAGCGAAGGCTGCGTAGCGATTCAGGTATCCACCGTACGTTTCAAAGGGATAGCGGGAAGGGTTGATCAAGGCGCTGGTAATTTATAGCGCGTGATGCCAGTGCAGTACACAAGCCGCTGAAAGTGGTTATATTAAAAGGCACAATTTTCCGAATTCGGCTGCACGTTCTATGACCTGAGTTGTCAGGGCGATCAGCTGATCTTGATGAGGGGAGTATGTCTGAACTACTGCGGTGCGACGGAATATCAAAACGCTATGGTCTGTACCAGGTGTTGTCAGATATCAGTTTTTCCGTACATGCGGGTGAAATACTGGGAATCATTGGCCCCAATGGCGCGGGGAAAACAAGCCTGATGGAATGTCTGGTGGGTTTGCTGCCTTTTGAAAAAGGTGCCATCTACCGGGAAGGCCAGAAAATGACACCGATGCAATCCAGACAGTTCATGTTCTATTTGCCAGACGGCATTCTGCCTTATGCTCAGCTTCGAGTTGAACTCGTTCTGCACTATTTTCAAAAGGTATACGGAGCCGAAACTACGCTGCTGGAACTTTTGACTGACCGGCTTGGGCTGCATTCCGTATTGCGTAAAGAGGTACAATCCTTGTCAAAAGGATACAGGCGACGACTGTTGCTGGCTATCGGATTGCTCTCGCCTCAACCGCTGTTAATGCTGGATGAACCGTTTGACGGCTTC
Organism: Lepetodrilus fucensis; assembly: GCA_032361325.1. Lineage (NCBI taxonomy): Eukaryota > Metazoa > Mollusca > Gastropoda > Lepetellida > Lepetodrilidae > Lepetodrilus > Lepetodrilus fucensis. Next base: position 3,834 of record JAUTBV010153273.1, on the reverse strand, counting down.
GATTTGCGCCAGACACTGGATGTCATGCAGTTGTTGCGCGATACACTGGCGCATCGAACGCTGCTTCTTTCCATTCACCAATTGACAGAAGCTGAAAAAATATGCAATCGGTTTTTATTGCTGGATGCGGGTAAGGTTGCTGCCATGGGTTCACTCAAGCAGTTGCAAGAGCAGGCCGGTCTGGCTTCAGGAGGCCTTGAGGAGGTTTTTCTTGCCATTGTCTAGGTTCCGGTTATCGCACATAGTGCTGATGCAGGAAATCCGCACTGTTCTGGTTTCCCCGGCTTTGTGGATCATGCTGATTATCTTGTCACTACTGGTGGGTTACAGTTTTATTCAGGCGGTGGACTTGTTCAGCGCCGCCAGTAGCACGGCGTTAACGTATCCTGAGCTGGCGAGTGGCATGAATCCGATGGAAGGCGTATTTGTGCCAACCTATGGCGCTTATTATCTGGTTGATACACTGCTGTTGCCGTTTGTCGCCATCCGCCTGATCGGGCAGGACAAACAAAACGGTACCTTGAAGCTGTTGCTGCAATTACCGCTAACACCATTTTCCCTGAATGCCATTAAGCTAACGGCGATGGCTGTTGTCTGGGTACTCGTTCTGGTGCCAGGTGTTTCAACAATGTTTATCTGGCAACAGGCAGGCGGCGTTATACATTTGCCTGCGCTGGCTACCTTGCTGATGGGTCATACGTTATATGCTCTTGTCGTTGTTTGCTTTGCCATGTTTGCAGCATCTGTATCCAACGCCTTGCCAACGGCTGCAATGCTTTGTCTGGCTGCAACGCTGGGCTCATGGGTGCTGGATTTTACGGTTAATGATGGGGGGTGGTTGGGTAGATTGAGCAACTGGTCAGTGACCGCCTTGTTGCGTCAGTTTGAAAGCGGTTTACTAACGTCTGTTTCCGTTGTTGTATTGTTGGCATTGTCGCTGTTGTTTTTCATCGCAGCTTCTGTCTGGCTTCATCCGGGGTTAAGGTCTGGTCGTAAATTGGTGATTTTATCCGGCGGTGTCATTTTTATAGCGATCATGGTTTCAGCGGTGACAAGCAAGCCGTTGTACCTGGATGTCACTGAAAGCCGTAAGCACTCATTCAATCCGGCTGACACGCATGCCCTGCAGAAAATGAACAAACCGTTGCTAATGAAAATACATCTATCGCCTGAAGACAGCCGTTTATACGATCTTGAGCACGACGTTCTGGCGAAGCTACGACGTACTGTGCCTGATCTGGAGGTGGTGTATGTCAGAACGCAATCGGCAGGCTTGTTTGGTGCGGCCGAGAACGACGACTATGGTTTGGTTGAGTACGAATACGAAGGCAAAGTCAGTAGCAGTTATTCCAACAGCGCATTCGAAATATTACCGCTTCTACATGCGCTGGCAGATCATGAGGTAGTGCCGGATGCAACGCCTGGTTATGCAGGGCAGCCGTTGGTTGCTGATGTGTCCAGTAGTAAATGGTGGTTTTATCTGATCCTGCCTTTGGTATTCTTGCTTGGAGCGTATTTCGTTCGCCAGCCACAATTGTCTGTTACACATGCCCGAGGAGCAACACCATGAGACATAACTGTAGAGGAGTCCTGTGTGTTATTGGGGTGACGCTGGTCTTGTCAGTTTTCGCTGCCAGCGCTGATGAAACAAAGAACAGCCCTGCCATGGACGGTGCAGAGCTTCCCATGGCAGAAGATTTTTCACAGGAAACAGTTGGCGCCATGCCAGTGTCCTTTTCAGCGGCGGTGGGGAACTGGGTAATCGGTATAGACGACGACAACAAGGTGCTGGTTGTCGATGGCAGTCAATGGAGCAGGGGCAATACATCGGTCGGTCTGGCGGAACAGGCTCGTGCACTTTACGGGGACAGATACGCTGAGTTTCTCGATAATGTGAAGGCCTATGCTTATTATCCGTTCTCTGTCTCCCGACAGGTTCAGAATTTCACCAATGGAGAAATCACTGTACGTTTCAAAGGGATAGCGGGAAGGGTTGATCAAGGCGCTGGTATTTTGTTTGACCTCAAATCCAATGGTGACTACTACGCACTGCGTGCCAATCCCCTTGAAAACAACATGGTGTTGTGGCGGTTCAAACGCGGCAAGAGAAGTTCGGTAAGCTGGGTTCGCGATGTACCTACGCCAGGCAGGGTATGGCACGAGTTAAAGGTGAAGATAGAAGACAATAACGTCTCGGGATACCTGAATGGTGAAAAAATAATCGGTCATGAGCTACCAGACATCGTGTCTGGAAAAGTCGGTCTGTGGACTAAAGCAGACAGCGTTGTCTACTTTGACGACTACACGGTAGTCGCAGAGTAGTGCCGGTATTCATCTGGTATCAAAGGCGCCTTTGATGCTGATTCAAATCTGAGCCAATCCTCCATCTACCTGCAGATCAGCACCTGTTACAAAGGAGGCTGATTCTGATGTCAGAAATAGCATGGCTTCGGCAATCTCTTCAGGCGAGCCGATTCGCCCGAGGGGTGTTCTTGACTCAATCTGATCGATAATTGATGAGAGGTTCTTTTCCCCGAAATTGAACTTGTCGAGCATGGGTGTTTGAGTGACGCCGGGCGAGAGCGTGTTGACTCTGATTCCCCTGGGGCCCAGATCCTGTGCAAAAGAGCGTGTCAAGGAGCGCACAGCCGCTTTGCTGGCGCCATAAACAGACCAGATTCCAGCGCCGCGTTGTGCCTGTATTGATGATGTGAGAATTATGCTGGCCCCGGGGTTAAGGAAGGGCAGCGATTTTTGCACAGAAAAAAATACGCCTTTTACGTTGATGTCCATTGTTCTGCTGTAGCTTTCTTCTGTCACGGTGCTGAAGTCTTCGGGTGTCGCTATCCCTGCATTTGCAATGACCACATCTATGCCATTCCAGAGTTCGCTGCATTGTTTGTAAAACAGCTCGAGATCAGAGACTGACGTTACATCACCCGAGAAGGTGAACACGTTTTCGGAGTTTGCTTTTTTGATGTTCTCAAGTCGCTCAGCTGACTGTGCAAAGATGGCAACCCTGTAGCCATTTTCAAGGAACAGGTTAGTGGCTGCCAGACCAATACCTGAACTTCCGCCTGTTATAACCGCCGTTTTCTTTTTCATGGTTAATCCGTTATGTGTGTTGAATCATTCCGACTAGACTAACTTTGATCGCTATTGCTGTATACGCTATAGTTGTAAATATCCGCTATAGTGGAAACACATACTGTTGTGAGCTTTGAACACATAGGGTCGTTTATACGCAGTTACAGGCAGGCAAACGGTGAGAGCCTGCAATCGCTGGGGGATCGTTCGGGTGTCAGTCGTTCAATGATTTCCCAGATAGAGAGCGGGCAAAAAAGCCCGACCATTGTCGTCTTGTCAAAATTGGCTATGGCGATGAATGTCAGGCTCGGTGATCTGGTTGAGCCGCTTGGTCATTCTCAAAGGGCTGAAGTGGTGGAGCCGGAGACGGGGAATATTGTCAGTGCAAAAAGGAGCCCGTTTGTCTGTCATCAACTGTTGACCAAAAGCAGACGTGGAGCAGCGGACTTCTACCGCTTTTATTTCAAGAGTTATGGCAGGACGGCATTTTCTGCGAACACTGAAAATTCGAGGAAGTACCTCTGGCTGGAGAATGGTGGTTTGACTGTTTATCTTGCCAATGAGTCGGTTGTACTGAAGGCCGGGCAAATGATTACGTTCCAGGCGTCCATACCCCATCGCTTTGAGTGCCGGGTTGGCAGGCTTGCCAAAGGCGTGTTTCTGGTGACCTATCAGGACTCTATATCAATATCATAATCAATAATCAGCGGTGCATGATCAGAGAACAGACGATCTCGATACACACGA
>JAUTBV010153262.1:0-10491 GCA_032361325.1 Lepetodrilus fucensis | reverse complement strand
GGTGGGAATCGTCTTGAATTTGGCGGCCATCTTGGAAATCTTCAAGTTAATCATTATTTATATCGTATCACAAGGAATATAATGTGCCTTAGTACATAATTTGAAAGTGTTTTGTGAAAAACTATATGTCTAATGTTGATTAATATCCAAAAATAATCAAACATATGGAAGCCATCTTGGATTTGGTAGCCATATTGGAAAATTTCGGGTGGGCCCATATCCATATTATTTTGTACTGGGGTGAAGAACATATCTGCCAAGTTTAATGCTTTTAACCCAAAGTGCACAATTCGGCCCTTTTTTTACACTTGGCCGCTGGACTAAAATGACACGTAATTCATGAAGAAAACTAACAACTTCACCTCCGCCATTGTGACATCACGTCACTTGTAGTTTACACTATGGAGCTTCAGGCCGTAGTAGAAAGCCTGCGCTATGTAGCACGTCATTATTTAGCAGGTATAACTATGTTTATAGGTATTTTTGACATGTAGAATGTCAATATATCCTATTAATGCTGGCCTGCTGGTGTCCTAACCAGCGAAATATGTGGATTTTCAACGAAAGAATTCTGGCGCACTGTACACGCACGACAAGTCATGGATGATTTTGGATGTGTCTAAAGTTGTGTATTTCAATATTTTAAATAAATTACAAGGAACTGAAAACAGCAGTATGTTTATATAATATGAGCAGTATGAGAAGACAATAATACAATTTATATTGCCAACATTATGGCCTTGCCCTTTCAGGTATAGTATGGCAGGTAATGTTACAAACCCCTGTTTGGTACAATTACTCGAGAACTAGCATTAGGAAATACTTGTACCCAACAAGATCCAAAATTACAACTTCATAGATCGCCGAATAAAACTTCTGTCTATTTAGCCTATTAATATTTCACTTCATACTTTTGCAAAATTTGCGGAGGGGTGCCGTTCTGTCAAATAACAGCGATTGATTCCTTCCAAATGACCTGCTATCAATAACTTAATCCGAGAAGCTCTGATCATTATAGTACTGGTATAGCTTGAGGCTGTCTTGATGTCAGAGAGTAGCCTCCATCAAAACCAAGGGGCGCGCGGTTTGCTGGCTGCGCAAGCGGTGTAGCTGAAAAATATGGCATGCATTCGCGCACAAGTTGGTATCGTTTGATAGAGGGTCCATTAATCTATTTAAACTGCATTTCTAACCTTTTAACGTAGGATAAAGACGGATTGGACTCCTGGACGCCGGAGGTAAATGACGTAATACAATCAACATAAATTACGTAATACAAGCAAATCCGCGTCATTTACGTCCGGCATAAATATACACCCCTTTTGTGAAACGCACCCCAGAAGACGACGTGGTATAAACAAACTGATCAATGCTCAGTTGATACCACATCGTCTCGAGTCCAATCCGTCTTTATCCTATGTTATGAAATTAGACGCAAGTGCATTTTAGATAGATAAATGGACACTCTATCAAATGGTGCCAAATTACAACGTGTGCACGAATGTGTGCCATATTTTTCAGCTACACCGCTGGCGCACTCTGCAAATTGCGTGGCCCTAGGTTTTGATGGAGGTTGTCCTCTGACGTCAAGACAGTCTCAAACTGTACTATGACATCAGAGCTTCTCGGACTATCGATAACTATGACGTCATGTGCTTATGTTGCTATGTGACACCATCCAATTGTGACATCATGTGCTTGAAACAATGAAGATGAAAAGTCATGAATGAATGGCCATTTTCAAAATAAACGATTTGTTTACCTCCCTCAAATACAATGGTGTATTTCGATGGGTTTGCATGGCATTTGATGCCTGAAAGTTTGTATTCTTGCTAATATTGCTCTATATATTATATATGACCAATAATAAAAATGTCATTACCTGCCAGACTATAAACCATGAAATACATCAACAGTGATTGTATGCCTCTACACAGAGGAAAAATATGAAATAATTTTATTTATTATACAATGTTAATAAATATATACATTGAAGTGATTTTCAATCATTAGTGTGTGTAAACTATCATTATTCAACATACGTGGTGGATTTCTACCGTGTATTAACGATAACATAATCAATAGTGTTGATTATGCATAATTCGACGATTGTGAGGTCGTCGCCAGACAATGAAATAACGTCATGACTTGACGTCATAGGCGGACGAATGCTCATCAGCGGACTGTGGCAGTCTCTCTAAATCAGTCGTTTTTCGGTAGTTTATCATGATTTATTCCAATAAAATTATTATGTTGAATAATTAGAATAACCCACTCGATACGATTGATTACGGAAACTATGTCCCTCGTGAAATTAATGTTAAAAGTTCCTCGCTAAAGCTCTGAACTGTGAACATTAATTTCACTCGGGACATATTTTTCGTATCTCGTGTGTTATTCTCTAAATATTCAGCTTTATGTTATATAAAATGTGACTACTTTCACGTCATGGGTGATATACTGAATGAAACCATTTTGTTATAAAGGATATGCTCAGACAAATTATACAGAAAAATGGGGCTGCAATTGATAATTGGTGATTGTGTGTTTATATCGTTTGGAATTCATTTTTACAAATATTACCATTTTTGTACCCATAAATTATGTAAATTTACATTTGCCAGGTGTTTCCATGGATCCTAAATGACTAGACTTGTGAATGAAAGCATGACAACAATGGAGACGGATCCTAAATTAACCGATGGATCTGCCACCATCTCCGACATTCGAGACCGGAGACAGTCCAGCTCACCTAAAGTCATCATTGAAAAGCCGACCCGACTGAAGCGGTCCATCAACTTGTTCGACGCCACCTCACTGCTCATCGCCAACACCGGAGGCACGGGGGTCTTCATCGTGTCCACGGCGATCCTCTACCACGCAGGGTCGCCGGGACTCGCGCTCGTCCTGTGGATGCTGTCCGGGCTGGTCAACGCGGGACTGTCCGCATGTTTCCTGGAGGTGGGCCTAATCATGCCCAAAGCGGGCGGGGTGTATTTTTACATCTACGAGGTTTTCGGATCTCTGGCAGGGTTCGTGATGATGTGGGGGTTCATGTGGATGATCTGTGCACCGGCCTGGGCCCTGGGGAGCTACATCGCGTCGCTGTACATCGTCAAGCTGGGATTTCCTGGATGCAATCCCCCGGAATTTGCCTTGAAGCTCTTGGCTGCCTGTTTAATGAGTATGTCATAGTATTAGTCCGTCTTTGTGCCATATCTCAGAAAGTTAAAATTGCACCACTGTGTGTGTGTGTGTGTGTGTGTTGGTGTGTGCGTGCGTGTGTGTGTGTGTGTCAGGAATGACAAATGTCCACAGATTTTGAGGTATCGTAGACAAAATTATCACAGAATATTCCGTAAACCAGGGAATCGAATAACTATGGCATTACTATTATCAATACTTCTGGACACATATGTGTTTATTGGTTGAACATGATAAAATAAAAATAGCTGTAATAAATCTTGAAATGCAGATGGGTTCCTGCCAAGGCTTGTAGGAGACGAGTACAGTGTATATATACATGACGTTTCACCCCCTAGTCAAGTTATTTTGGAGTCATATTTAACTCGGTCAAATAGGTGGCCTACCCAGTAGTTACTGACAAATGTGTCAGTTCATGTTGGTGCAAGTCTTGAAGATAATTATATCGGAAACAAATGCTAAATTTGCATGTACAGGTTTGTGAAAGTGCATAATCACATGCAAATTAATAATGTTAAGTATGATTGTACCCAGAAAAGGTGATTCTTAAGTTTGGCAATATGGACAACCACCCATGGCACTGCACCAAATGATCCCGATTTTAATTTTATCAGCAAGGAGCAGGTTAATAGGATATATCGACAATCAACATGTTAAAATACCTATAAACATAGTTATACCTGCTAAATAATGACTTGCTACATAACGCAGGCTTTCTACTACAGCCTGAAGCTCCGTAGCATAAACTACAAGTGACATGACGTCACAATGGTAGAGGCGAAGTTGAGGTTAGTTTTCTACATGAATTACGTGACATTTGATGAAAACAGATAGCAACACAACTGAAGAATGTTAATTTTATTACTGTCGCTAATGCTTGAATTACGTGCATGTGCAGAACCATTTTGAAGCATTTCAGATCCACTACTGTATGAAAAAGTTAGTATTGTAGTGTATTGTAACCCTGTCTGTACTCCTTACATAATCGTGAACTTGAATCTGAATCCAGTGTACTCCCTAGATACAGTAGAAGACCAGCGTGCAGTACACGGATGACATGTACGATAAGCGATGGCTTGTTTTGGTGCCTGTTCAACTCCATATTCACTCACCTGTTCAGGGTTCGACATTAAATGACCGTTTTTCATCTAAAATAGATTTTTTAGATTTTTTTTACCATTTTATATTCAATGTCCATACATAAACTGATGCAAAACACTCATTTATTTCCAATTTGAGTGGATAGGCCTAAATCAGTATGGTCTTGCCCTTTTAGAACAGGTCAACAGTCAATGTTTGACCTAATCACGAATGACAAAATTAGTAAATTAAACGAACTTACCAGTGAAGTTTGATTGTGATTCTACGAACCACAGTAACAAACGTTCTTGCTGGCATCAGCATAGATGCATACACCAATAATGGATGCAGAACACATTGAAAACACATTGAAAACACATTGAAAACACTGTTATCCTGTACAAGGATTCTGGAACGTAACAGGCAAAGCATTACCCCAGGAAAACTGGATAATATCTATCCCAAGACCAAACAAATTCTGATGCTACAGAATCCAGTCCAAGGACTCATTGACAATTCTGTTCCGACTTTCCGTATTATGTTTGGAGATAACCTGACAGTCATGGTAAATAAATAAAAACTCAATAATGAATCCCAGAATCCTTTTTTCTATGAATAGGAACAAACACCAATTTGTCTGAAAGTATATGACAAAACTAGTCTCACAACTCTACCTTATGGGCAATATTATATATGTAAACAGTCATAATAGGTATCCCCTGTTAATATGCTGTAAAATATTTCGTTAGGCTAGTGGTATATTGAATTGAAGTACCTCAACAAACCGGATGTGGCATGGAATGTATATAGCAGACGACACATGATCGATCTTAAATCGAAAGCCAAACATCCAATATTAATTTACTTAACATGTTTATGACTTCTGCACTAGAATTTAGGGATTATGTTCATATTTACCTCATCTAAATTTATCCTGATTTTGCGGTGATAAGATACAGTATTACCTAAAATCATCACAATCAATGTCTGTGCGATAAATTCGCAAAATAAAACATGTGCAAAGTTACGTCACAAATTTAGGATACTAACGAATATAGGATACGCAATCAAGCACTCAAACCAGTGTCTAAATATTTCACATGTAGAACAAGAATCAGCCACTTAACTCTTAGATGCATTATCCCTTCAAGAATGGAATTAAGGCCCAAAATGTACTCTTTTGACCCATCTTTTGTTTGGTTATCGTTGAGTACATCCACAAAACTTACATTAAATGGTCGTTTGACAATTCTGAATGTGGAGCAGCAACTTCGGAATGAAAATTGTGTGGACATCCATTAAAAATGGACATTTACAAGGAATACACTCATTTGACCGTCACCCCACATTCAGTCTCACTAAAATAATATCTGAAACTAACACTCAAACAGATATATATATATGATACTCGCTCGTTACGGTCTCAGAAAATCGCCATATGAGCAGCGTGAATTTGAACTTTGACTGCAGCCAATCACAGCCTCGGGGTCGTTTACAAACAGACCACTCGTTGGCTAACACTGCCACGTGACCGGAACCCATAAAGAACGTTCAATGTGTGTCAAGGTGAGGTCAAAGGGCAATCTGATATGAGGTCTGAGATCTGATTTTATTGATATTGCCCAACATTAAATGTATCGCTACTGATTGAGTTCAATGACAAAACTTACATTAAACAATATATCTGGCAACAACACTGAATCAGGATCAGCAACATAACAATGATAAATTTGTAACAATGAAGAATCTCTCTCTTAGTCTTAATCAATTCATCCCCCTTAAATTCTTTCTTGGTGTAACCAATTATCGACAATGTTGAGATCAATGTCGTTATGTCAATGTGTCATGACTATGTGTCGCCATAATAAGTTGTCTCTAGCTGTACGTGTTTCAAGTACTAAATATGTGTTTGGCAAATATGTGACAATCGATGTGTCGCGTGTAATTTAACACATTTCCAGGCTATCATTACTACATTAGCATTGAGATAATCTAGGACTTGCTGGTACCCCACACCAAGACTAACACAGGCTGAAATGCTTGTTTGAGTGGGTGGTAGCGCAGTGGTAGAACGTTTGGACTTCGGAGCCAAAGGGCCCCGACATCAATGTTGGCGGAAGTTACAGCCGGTGCTCACATGTTTACTGCAACATTCAGTCCTACGGATGTTGCAGGTTTCTTTCTGCCCTGAAAACTGACAAGTGGTGAGATTAGTGAAAGAATATAGAAAGCGACTCTAAAACTCCAATTAAAAATATATACAAAAAATAAAAAATAAGTAATTGTTGTTAAGTGATTGGTATTGTTAAGATGAGAGAATCTAGGATTTGCTTCCGCCCCACACGGAAATCCTTATTGTGTCGCCTTCTAGGCAAATGATTTAGTTTGTATTTGCTTCTAGCAGGGTTTGGGTACCCAGTAGCATGAGATGGAATGATTCCTAGTAGTTTTTAACCTTCCAGCGCTTGGGTTGTATACTCCCCTTGGGTTGAACACCGAGTGCACATTGATCCATTGACTGGAGTTAGTCATGTAGTGCTTTTAACATGCTTTGGTGCATTCTAAATGCATGTATGATCCATTATTATTACCATTAATTCTGAACTATTTTAGTCTTCATAGTTTGTAGAGGTGATAATTCTCCTGCTGTGGATAGTAATATAGTTCAGTTGTGCCAATGTTCGAAGTAGAGTGTCTGCACACGGTGACGGGTCATCTTGAATATTAACTCTCTCACTTTTGAAGGCTATTACAGCAATTGGGATTAATTCAGCAGTATGAGGGTTAATGCTAGAGGTGCCACTGTCATCTGTCTCTCAGTTAGCTGACAGATGCTGGCAGTTAAAACTCTCCCTGCTAGTTTTAAGTACGAGCACTGCACTTTAGGCAGTTGTCTACAGCATAGATGATAGAGAGAGTTAGTGGTAATAATACTGAACGAGACAGTGTTGTGTGTGTGACATTGATTCCAATATCCCAGTTCCACACTCTCCACTGAAGGAGTCAAGGAGATCTATAATGACTAGGCGCTGTCTGTAGGCTGTATAGTCTGGGCGCACCTAACAATAATCATTCTGTCGATGCTTGGCTCGATTTCTATAATTAATTTTATGCCATAGTTGATTCCCTGGTTTACAGTTCTGTTGACCTGATTTCTTTCCACTTTGGAAAATAGAAATAATTAGTTTTCTTGTATTCTGCCAACAGTGCACAAGACTTTTGAAAATTATTATAATACATGGTGTTGGAAAAGATCAGATGACACAGAGTTAAAGCCAATTTGATTACTTACTGGTATATATGAAAAATAAAAGTAGAATTTAAATAATTACTCCTGTTGACAAGCATTCAAATCTAAACAACTTATGTGTACTGGTGTTTATAACAATTATTGACAATTATATTGGTCAGTTATATATTTTTTATATATTACTAATATTATTATTACTAATGGTAATAAATCAATGCAAGATAAAAAAGTTCAAAAATACAATGTATAATAAAACATGAACATATTGAAATTCGGTAGTGGGGATTCTGGGGAATGCGGAAAATGTAGTTTGTTTGTTGCTAAATATATTTGTTTAAACAAATCTATTATGTGTAGATACTTTCAGGCAAAATATGTTTGACCATGAAATATGTCGTCAAACCACTAAACCATGATTATATGCCCTTAAGTTAACCCTCTCCATGCTAAAGGTAACCGGAGATGCCGTAAAGGGCAGTGACTGCCTAATCCAGCAGGGAGAGGGTTAAATTACCAGTGCTGCCACCTGTAGCATGTTATCAGCTAGTTACATATTTAAATAATTTTACATAGATTATATGATTTATTCAACAGCTGTCCATGTCCATATTTACATTATATAGAGATATACCGTACTAATGTGATTATTCTTCATTTAAGACCATCTGTCAATAATCGTTTATATTCATTCCCCTATATATAAATATTGAGATGATCAAATGCTAACATAGGAATTAATCATTATTTATTGTTTGTTGATATATTTACCAAAAACATAATGAGGAAAATTTATGGTAATCAATCGATGTGAAGGTAATGAGTTAAAATCATGTATTAGTTACATCTGTGGCAATATACATAGGATATTGCATGATATTATAATTTAATATCGATGTTAATATATTTATTATAATAAATTTATTAAATTAATTATATTTGTACAGACTTTATCAAGTGCAAATATGTCACGTTTATTAGTAATGTTAACAATGATGTTAATTAGAGCAGCAGGACATATCTATGATTATGAATGTTCATAATATTGTGTGTTTTGAAGAATAATTTAACACATTATTGAAAATTATGTATTGTCAAGAAGATGTTTGATTATGAATTAAGTAAAATTAAAAATGTTATGGCTATTTTCAAGTTGACATTGAATAATAATAATAATAATAATAATGATAATAATAATATATGTCTGTAACAGAGCTCTAGATAAGCTTTAGTGAATTGGGTACAGTACCCACTGCATTCACTCTTAATTGGGTATCCAAATAAATAATACCCACTAACTTGACTTTAATTGGGTATTGATACCTTTCACCATACATATGCATGGCAATTTGCAACCATTTCCAGTATCGTATATACTAATTCATATTAACCAGTTAACAGCCTGCTACAATGTACTATATCGATAATACGATTCTAGTAATGTATACCGGTAATTGAATAGTTCACTCTTGATTTGGGGTAAATTAAATCATCTATTAATATTAATATTAATAAATATTAATATAATTATCAACATTTGTTGATAGTGTCAGATTCATAACCAAATAGAAATGAATGAAGTTTTATTCATAAAAACACATCATTCTTGACTGAAAAAATATATATTATGTCATACCATTCTCAGTCTCCAGATAGACTATATATATGTTTTATGGAATATTACAGTTCATCATATTTAGAGTTAAACTGTAAGTGATAAACTTGGGAATCACAATGTTAGACCGTAATTGTCATGTGTATGTGGCTTGTATTCACTGTGAAGCCGCCCTTTTAGTTGAACTTCCTAGATGCAAACTATAATATATATATTACTGCAAGAGGTAACATGTTTTCGTTATAACTTGTGATTGTCCAATCGTATCTGCAACGTGCGTATACGTAACCCCAATTCAAAGAATTGCGTAATCATATATTTAAATAAAGTTTTGATACACAAAGCATCAATTTTTTATTTTAAAAAAAACACATTTTAATTGGGTATTTTACGCAAATACGCGGCTTACCTAGAGCTCTGATGAAGTTTTTGTTTTGTTTTTCATTCCATGAAGTATTTACCGAGATTGTTTTCATACATCGTTGTTTGTGTCACAGTAGAGCTACGTCATACCGTACTATAGTTATTAAACTACATGTGTCCTGTTTACGTCCTGTTTTGTTTTGTGTCCTGTTCGCGTGGAATTTCTTTTTAGTACGACGTTTGTCAACATTTCAAAAGTAGCTTCCTATAAAATTAAAACAAACAAGAACTGTAACTGTGAGCAATATTTACCTGTATGTGCGTAAGATACTGAGCTTTTCCATATACTAACATAAGATGAAACAGATGAGATAAACTTCCCCATAGCCAGAGGAATAATCATGACAAAGTAGTATCGCCGATCTATGTCTGTGATCTTTGGTATGTCCATAGTGGCCATGATTGGTCCCAGGAGGATCGTTGCTGTAGTCAGCTGTATCATTGTGATCGTCATCGGGTAGGGAAAGTCTGTCAACACGATCTTCCCAATGATGTTGTCGCTAGTGCTGCACGCGTACCATAAAATACAGACGCCAACAATCTTGGCGCCTAGATAAAGCGTGTTAGTCGCCTCATCCTTCATCTTGACAAGATCTAGATCCTGTCTAGTTAAAAATTCCGAAATCGCTCAGGTACCCATCAGTAATTTCTTTGATAAACGTTTGACAGCTCCAAACAGATGTTAGATGTTTTCAGTTTCCCTGGTCCACGTTGCGGTACAGGGGGCGCTGTAGACTGGTTACCGTCTCATATAAAAACAATGCAGCAAATGTCGTCGATAGGCTAGAGAACCAGTCTGTTGGAAGAAAAGTAAACTTCCGGGGTACCGCTAGACTGGTATCCGTCTGATGTAAATAACAGTTAAATGAGCGCAAATAAACTCGCGCAGTCAGTAAACGGTCCCGGTCTGTATAAACTACTT
>JAUTBV010153251.1:0-10492 GCA_032361325.1 Lepetodrilus fucensis | reverse complement strand
GCCACTCTACAGTCAGTGCATCCTATCAATATCGCGTCAGAAAGGTAACTTTCGCGAACATTGATGCCGGGCCCCCTTGGTGGGATTTGAACCTAGAACCGTCGGCTTCGAAGTCCAACACTCTACCACTGCGCTACATCCCGCAGTGGTGGAGTGCACTTCCCAATTCTCTCCGTGTGCGGCAGCCTTAAGGAGACCCGCGGGATTGCCGTGATATTGCCATAGACTACACAATTGCTAAGACTGGAATCATACAGGAGGACCCTGGCTTCTACTCAAAGTATAAGCGATGTCAGTTAGGTACGAGGCCAGGTTGCTACCACTGGAGTGGGTGAGACAGTCTGACAGTGGGTGAGATAGTCTGACAGTGGGTGAGATAGTTTGACAGTGGGTGAGACAGTCTGACAGTGGGTGAGATAGTCTGACAGTGGGTGAGATAGTCTGACAGTGAGATAGTCTGACAGTGAGATAGTCTGACAGTGGGTGAGACAGTGGGTGAGACAGTCTGACAGTGGGTGAGACAGTGGGTGAGACAGTCTGACAGTGGGTGAGACAGTCTGACAGTGAGTCTGACAGTGGGTGAGACAGTGGGTGAGACAGTGGGTGAGACAGTCTGACAGTGGGTGAGACAGTGGGTGAGACAGTGGGTGAGACAGTCTGACAGTGGGTGAGACAGTCTGACAGTGAGACAGTCTGACAGTGAGACAGTCTGACAGTGAGTGAGACAGTCTGACAGTGGGTGAGACAGTGGGTGAGACAGTCTGAGGAGACTCACCTGACGGAGGGCAGCATGGAGCTGTGGAAGACGTGGGTGAAGACGGGCAGCAGACGCCGCACGTACAGTGGCGCCACCTCGGGGTCGCCGCGCGGCTCTGCGCAGTCACACTTCTCCAGCTCGTTGTTCTCCTCCTTCTTCTCCTTGTCCCCGTCCGGCGCGGCCTGGGCGCCGTCACGGTTCACCGGAATCATCCACTCTCCTGGAACCACACCGGAACAGTCAGTCACAACACTCAGTAGTCAGCGAGTCATTATGTAAATAAAATTAATTTCTAATTTTACATGACAAAATCAAGTGAATTATTGTTTTACGTCACATTGGGAATCTTTCACCCATACGTGACGAAATTAAGAACTAACACAGACAGAGCAATACTTTGTTTCCTGCGCATGAAGACTACACAGAACTAACACAGACACAACAACGTACCTGGGGACTGTAGAATCTGGATGACCTCCCGATGACCCTCGTCTCCTCGTTCCCGAGCCTTGTCTAGCGGGGTCTTACTGTCCTCGTCTCGCAGATCTGGGTTAGCTCCGTACTGCAACAGTGTCTACACGCAGAGAAAGGAGCTCGCGTTATTATGCATCCAAACAGGTCGTCGCTATAGTGACGAGTCAGTGATTATGGAGTTGCAACGTCAACTCTATAGACATGAGCGAATAATTGTATCCAAGTTTACCACATTTTACAACATTCATTCAG
Source organism: Lepetodrilus fucensis (assembly GCA_032361325.1). Taxonomy (NCBI): domain Eukaryota; kingdom Metazoa; phylum Mollusca; class Gastropoda; order Lepetellida; family Lepetodrilidae; genus Lepetodrilus; species Lepetodrilus fucensis. The sequence goes on along the minus strand of JAUTBV010153251.1, from coordinate 9,009 downwards.
TGAGGATCAACGAGGCTACTCACGTTTTTTTTATATTTAAAAAAAAAATTAAAAAATGTTTTGGTGTTTAGAGTCGCTTTCTAGAATCTTTCACTAATATCACGACTTGTCAGTTTTAGGGCAGGAGGAAACCTGCAACATCCGTAGCGCTGAATGTTGCAGTAAACCTACGAGCACCGGCTGGTACTAACAAGACCAAGGAGATAACTGCATTGCAACTCTACAGTCAGTGCATCCTATCAATATCGCGTCAGAAAGGTAACATTCGCGAAGATTGATGCCGGACCGCCGGGACGGGATTTGAACATGGAACCTTTGGACCAACCCACCGGAACTACGACCAATGCGTGAGATTTGATGAACTACTATTCTTCAGTGTTTAACCACTAACAATTATCGCCTGTATGTTAATACAAATCGTTTGGGGTAGGCCTATACCTACTATTCTGACCTAGGTCCGCACTGGGAAGACTATTGTTTGTGATGCGCGTCGTATACTCGAGAAGGTTTGGTTTATGTTCATGCTGCTTGCTTGGTGCAGTTGTAATGGTACTATTTCAAGGGCCAATTAAATACTTCAATATAGGCGCCATTTTGATATACATGTAGCTGATATACTAGTAGTACATACATACATTTATATGCCGCCCTATATATAGTACATAGGCCTAACCATGTAATTGTCAGACAGACAAAGCCGGGTGGCAATTTCCTGAGCTGTCCATAGTCATGCTGAGTTGTAATCAGCAATTGGGTCCGTGATATCAGCATGGACCTAATTCATGCCGTGCGCGTATTGAAAACTAGAATTATGATCTTTTACACGAATGTTATTGCGATAGGCAACCAATGCCCTCGGTGCAGCACAGTTATTATACCTAAAAATATACCCTGTTTCGCAATTCTATATCTCGTATACTTCCCCTTAATTGTGTATGCTTTCTATTCCCGTTTTAACCTCATGTAACCTCTATGAGCTACCTTTACGAGGCAGAGTTACATCTATAATGTCCATTATTATACATCTGCATACTTCCGACATTGAATAAGATGCCGTATCTGGGACCAGTAATGGTCTATTCTGATCTCTCGGTAATTTGTCAAATCCAAATCGAATTTCTTTTTCTTTTCTTTAAAAAAATACATATTTATGTGGCACGCACACGGTATATAGGCAATAGAGCTAAACTTAACTGTATCCATCAATATTATCTCCTGTGTTGTTTCTCTTAAAATAGTTCATACTATTACAACTACAGGATAACTTATAGACGAACAAAATAAACTAACAGTATACGATTGTATTGATTCGCTGTGTCCATTGTATATATGGTTTCCGGGTTTCCGGTCCCTTAGGCATTGAATACACGGATTATGGAAGCAGTAGTCATTATGTTTAGTTGCAAATGATCGACACTAGAAGACTTTGCATACCTTGCAATTCCTCCTCGTCATTCAGTATACAATGTAATCTCGGAGTTATTAAATAATGTAGTCTCGGAGTTATTAAATAATGAGCGCAATACTATAGTAGAACAGCTATCTCAGCCAATAAACATGTTTAACTAAAAGCTTCATGGTTCTCTCGTAGCAATATCGGCATGAACATACGGTGTTATTGGGTAAGAGCGGTCAAATTGTAAATCCAAGATGGCCGTCATGGCGACTTAAAAACAAAAACACATTGTTTTGGAGGGGTTCAGTGCATCCTAAAGTTTCCAAATGTTTCATCATCTTCAAATCATTTGAACGACAATTACAAGGTACTGGACTAAATTGGTCCGATATCAAAGACATTTGTGTCTCTCGATAACAAGAGTACAATAATAGCAATAATAATAATTACTATTTTGGCATCTGTTATTACTAATGCGCACTATATATATACCATTGACCAAGCCACTTTTCATACATCTAGATGAACGGCAAGATAGTTTGTTCTTAAAATAATAGGTTTTGATGTCAACTTCAAAGACAAGAAAGGAAACAGTCTTAGGAATAATTGGCGGCCAAGATGACGGATTAGCTGACTTTCACAGCCATAGGGTATATGGTTATCTGAAATATATTAAGTCGACGTAAAATGTAATCCATTACGATCCTGAAAGGATATGTACGTTTATTCTGATGGTGCTGACCGAATGTGCATCTCCTTGGGTTTACACAAGTTATATCATTAGCTATAGTCTCACCGTGTACCGTATGCTTATTAAACATACATTTTACATTCTTGTAACAATTCATGTAACCGAACCACTAACATTTCCCTCAGAGATGGTTTAACTCCAGCTTCTACGTCTAGCAGAAGAGGAGTTAGATCACATAAAGGCCCATTCCAAATGTCCCTCCGACAACGAAGCCTAATAGCCTATATATATTCTAGAAACCTTCTTACGAACTTCTTAGCCTAAGAACAGTTCTTTCTTAGAGATTCTTATATGGCTACCAACTATTCTTAAGATTGATTGATTGAATTAATGTTTTACGTCGCGGCGGGAATATCACACCCATACAGAAGGTGACGAGTCTTAAGAACGTTTCAAGAATTGTTATATGGCTTGCTGATTTGGGGTTTTAAATTCACTTTCAAGATTTGTTTTCACTAACATTATGGCTTGCATGCATGTGTACAGTTTTTATTAGTCTGTATTTCCACCAGTTAATATTAGCCTATATAATAGCTAACTTGGGAGTATCTCATGCCACAGATAGAACACGGATACCCAACTAACTCAGACACAGACTGTAACCAGTATACTTATTCCAAGCTGACAAGTTCTTGCTGTACCCCTATAATTCTGAGCGCCAAACAGGGACACAACAAGTAAAATCTTTTAACGTCTTTTGGTACGACGCGATCGGGGATCGAACCTGTGAGCTTCCGCACTCCAGGGTATCGTTTCAAAGACCGGTTCAGTGGTGTAACAGCCTGGGTATCGTTTCTCAAAACTCTCTTAGCCGCTAAGGGACCATAGCACTCTCTTAGCAATGTATTAGCTATCGGCAAGAGAGTGCTATGGTCCCTTAGCAGCTAAGAGTTTCGAGAAACGATACCCAGGCTGTCACACCACGGAACCGGTCTTTGGCACATGTGATACTTATGGTCGGCATACAATCTATACAACGGACATCATTTAATAAATTACTGTTGAGTCATTAAGCATTCATTGTGCCATGAAGCTAATGGGTCAAGAGACCAAATTCCATGATGCACAAGTCATATAATATAGCATGTATATCTGTTGATTATCAGAAAACCAATTCCGACATTCTCCATATTCCAGGGACAATGCTAATAATGATGTGATGGAAAACCAGGGGTGCGTTCAAAGACACAAGCAGTTTACCAAACTAGTCACAGTCTCTCAAGAGTCGTATGAACCGTACATGGGACAGGGAACTAGTTTAGCTAAGCAGCTTACTCAGCGCTTGTGTCTTTGAACGCACCCCAGATCATTTGACTGTACAACTTTCACTTTTCTCCTGAACTCAAGACTTGCACCTTCACATTTCAGCCAACAAGTCTAAACCACATGTCATTTTTCTTTCTGTAATATGAACACGTTTCATATGTAGGAGGGAGCAGAGCACATATTATTGAAAAATCATGCAACTTCAGCAGACAAGTCCCGCCTGAATTTGTGGTTCCATATTAACCTTTTACTCACTGCCCTCTGAAGCAGCAATAAATATTTCAGCAGGTCAGGTGAAGGTGTTAAAGAGAACAAATATATTTGGATTCAATAAATACATGTATATTGTGTCTCTCACAAAACCTAGTGAGTTTATTTCATAACTCCTACAAGTGGTATCACATCACAATCAAGATTTGTAGATAGCAGTGTGTCGCTGTCAAATATAAATGCCTAGAAAACGTGGCAATCTCATCCATTACTAACAGAAAGCTATACGGTAGTCACAAATGACAAAAACATAATAATAGTGAAACAAACACAATTCACTAATATGGGCAAAAAAATGGAAACGTTAATATCAATTAATAATAAACTGATCCATTTGAGTATTAGCATTTGCTGCTTGTAATAGGAACTAACTAAAACATAAATGATAGACAATAGTATATTCACATACAAAAGAGATATGGTCTCTTTTGCTAGTATATTTATTCCACTTTTTTTTTATAGACATATTTAAACTGTAGTTTGTACAATCCAGAAATTATACACTGCAACATTTGAGTCGACGTCAGAAGTGCCAAACATGGCTCTGTAATGTTGTCATTTGATCACTTGGCAGATCCACCCTGTACATACGAGAGTTCTGCTTAGCTGCTTACGCACGTCACTGTGGTACACTAAATAGGAAGTTCAAACTTTACATCTATGTCAGCCTCCCTGGCCAGGGTCACGATCGTCGAGAGTTTCACCGCCATCCGCGCCGCCTCGTCCAAGTTATCACAGGCTAAGATCTTCATCTGACTCGCGGCGATGATGGCTTTGGCGTCCTCGTTCCTCGTACCTTGTAATCTCACCACAATGGGGATCCTCAAATTCAACTCAGCTGCTGCCGCTACGATTCCCTGAGCGATTATGTCGCATCGCATGATGCCTCCGAAAATGTTCACTAAAATCGCATGAACCTTGGGGTCGGACGTGATCAGCCGGAATGCTTCCGTGACTTGTGATGCTGTTGCTCCGCCACCGACATCCAGGAAGTTGGCTGGAGTGCCGCCGTGGAGTTTGATGATGTCCATCGTTGCCATGGCAAGACCGGCGCCGTTGACGAGACAGCCGATGCTCCCGTCCAGACCGATGTAGTTGAGGTCTGCCTGTGCCGCTCGATGGTCGCGTTCGTCCTCCTGACTCCAATCTCTCATTTTGAAGATGTCAGCCTGTCTATAAGCAGCATTATCATCAAAGTTCAGCTTGCAGTCCATGCAAAATACTCTCCCGCTTGCATCTTCAGACATTGGGTTAATCTCTAACAGGGTGGCATCGTATTTTAAGAACACATCGTTATACAGCTTCATCATGCAATCTGTGGCGGCGTCTATACATACATCACTGAAGCCCATATCCTTAGCTAGCTTGGCGGCTTGTTCCGTGGACAGACCAGATACAATATCAACAGCAGACTTGAGAATTGCGGAGGGATTATCCTTAGCTACGTCTTCAATGTTCATACCTCCTTGAGAGCTGCCTACCAGAACCGGACCAGCAAAGGCTCTTTCCATTGTAATAGCGAAATAGAATTCTCTCCTTGAGTATAACCTCTCTGCTACCATAACATTTTGACATAGGCGCCCCTCGCTTCCTGTCTGCTTCGTAAACAGTTTATAGTTCAACATTTTTGATGCTATGTCACGCGCCTCATCTGCCGAATATACGAGTTTTACACCACCCTTAAGGCCGCTGTCCCAAGAGCCCTTGCCCCGTCCCCCGGCCAGTACCTGTGCCTTGACCACGACATCCGGGGTGCCTGAACTTTCGCCGATTTCTTTAGCAAACTTGTAAGCTTGTTCTGTGGTCGAGGCGACCTTGAATGAAGGAACTGCAACGCCAGCTTCATGGAGCAAGCCGAAGCTCAAATATTCATGCAAGGACAGGTGACGTTTTTGTTGCTGTGAAGCGGTACTGTCGCCAGCCCACAGTATGCGGGAGGCATGTTGTACGACTAATCTCTTAGCCGAATGACCGCTTCTAAACAGAGCGGACGCCATGTTCTTTTCCCGTTTCCTTCACTTCCAATTTTCTAATGGTTGTCTGACAACTTATTCTAATCACGTAACTAACGGCATATTAATATAGATAATATTATTCATAATCAAGATAGGTAGATAGAATAAATAAACCGTAATTATCTAATAAGGAAGTACAAATAAATAAAAATTAGTTTATCGTTAAATTACGATTAAAAAATAATATAAAATGTAAATATATCACTTTAGTTGTCATAGCATTCGGAATATTTCGCTATTCTGTCGGAAGTTAACGACGAAATCTGATTGTTCAAGGAAGCCTGCCATAAAAACAAGATCAAAATACTGCCGACATCATGTTGTATTTGAAGCAGTTTATAGTCGTGACAGTGCAGTATTAATACTCCCGGGAGTATAAAGAAATTCCAAGGAATATTTATGGGGATTGCAAATGTATGAGTGCTCTATATATTATGTGCGAAAATATCATACACTAGGTGCCTGGCAAGTAAGGCTAAGGGGATATAACTCTAAACAGTTGTTGAAAATATTTATAACAAGTATTCTTTATTTTAAATCTACTACAATAATAAAAAAATAAAAAAATAATAATGAAAAATAGTTATATGCAATAGATATATGCAGCCTGCATTTGTGGCAAACAAATATTATTAATGATGGACAGAACATTCTCTCGTTATAATGTCGCAAATGGGTGAAATAATCCTGCAGCGACGTTAAACTCCATATTCACGCAGTCGTTATAATGCGATAAATCCGTAAAACATAAATTATTGAAAATAAGTGATGTAAAATTGCAAACCAGACGATATAGGAGTGAAGGAATCTAAAAGAGGCTCAATCTAACGCCAATTATGAAAAAATATATAAAAAGATCAATATGCTGATTAGACAATATTATTATTAATACACCAAAGCATGTAACATCATGACCCAGTCATTATTATAGTTGGTTACGTCTTATTATTTTTCAATAAAGCGAACCTGTGTATGTATTATTGATCCATATCAGGCCTTGCGTTTATACAGCTGTTAGATAGGAAGGCCTAATGACAATGTCTTAATGCTTTAAAAATCTATTTATAAAATGTACTGACTATTTCTTGGATGTTTCAGATACCGCTATAATAACAGCCATGAACGTCTTGGATTTCCCAAAGGAACTACAGTGCTACATTCTTGCCAAGCTGGACGGACAAGCTCTCGGTCGTGCTAAGTTTGTCTGCAGAGCCTGGTGTGATATTGTCGGCCATCTTGAATGCCAATTCAACATTTGGCTGCGATGCTGCATGAAAGAAATCAATTCCAGCATATTGGTTGAACTCTCTGGCATGTCTCGCTTCATCGAACAAGGGCAGATAACTTTGGATGTTTGCAGCCATGTGGGTTGGAAGTTTTGGCGGAACTTATACAGGGAGTTTCGTCGGAGTGAGTTAGTGAGCCACTGGGACCACACCATTATTGAGCTCGCCATTCCGTTTGTTTACGGAAAAGCAACAACAATTGATATTGGAGGTAGTGTATCTCTCCCAAAGTAAATCATTAGACTCCTACATTATATTTTATGCATGAAATATTTTTCCAAACTTTTTTAAATCCATATTACTAGAAACAAGCCTATTATTTATTTTGACCTTTAGCATATTGGTGAAATATTCCTGTAGTGACGACAGACAAGAATAAAACAACAATAAATCTAAACCTTGTGATATGAAGAGTGACATTTTGGTGCAACCTCTGATGCTATATTGTATTGATGCAATTGTCAAGATATTTACGAGTTTTCGTTATGTGATGTTGCAGCGGGGTTCCTGGTGACCGGGCATATGACCGGGAATGTTCTACTGTGGGAGAATCTACGCCAGGGAGAGGATCCGACTGTGGGACTGGTCCACAAACATCATCAGCATGTGTCCTGTGTCAAGGTCGTGCAGCCAGGTCAGTCCAAGGTTAACAGATCACTGACCTCTCCAGACATAATTCCAAGGGACAGAACTCTGTAATACAAGGACACAACTTTGCCATTTTTTTCACGCATAATGTAATATGATTACATGCTTTTATTTTGGGAGCTGGTAATATTATGTTTTGTTTTCATTTAAATTATTGCAATTTTGAAAATTAACATAAGGGAGATAACTCTTCAGATATTGCTTGCTATGGAAAGTACGAGGACTTGTTTTCTGCGTGGAAGCAAAATTCCTTAATATTTTTCCTTTAGTTTCCCTACATTTTGTTTATTTTGAAAAAGCTATGAATTTGAGCAGTAAAGGTAAAATCTGCAAGCTGTAAGCAAGATAATTTTGTTTGTTGTAGTTTTAGAAATGAGCTTGAAGGACAACGGTCGTACGAAGACGTCGACTCCATGCATTGTGTCGGCTTCTAGGGATTCCATCATCAACGTATCCGTGATACGAGGAACAGACACTCGTCGCATCACCCACTTCTCTCAGCAGGTTAACGACATCAGGTGAGACTACTAAGCTTTCAGCTGCTGATGGCTCCTCCAAATGCCCAGGAGTGACATCTCTATCGTTGTCTTCTTCACTGTAATTGTTCGCAAGTTACTTTTCTGAAATTCATGACAGGATGCACTGTCTATACCATGTATACTGTAAATTGACATGCTCTGAGATTTATGTCTATTTGACGACAATGTCCTCACTGACTGGTACATGTATGTTATAGTGTGTGTGGAGAGTATTTCGTAGCGGCAGCGAGGTCAGCCGTCCTTAACGGTCAACCAGTGTGGAGAGTCCAGTCATCGCAACCTTTGACCCTGCAGCAGACCAATCACCTACGGGGACACTGTTCATCTAATGTCACTGCTGTTGCCATGACATTTGAAACGGTAAACACATCTTTTTAGCAATGGTTTAATTGAGTGGGAATAGTGGGATTACTTGGAATAGTGGAGTATGTATAGTGAGATAACTTGGAATAGTGGAGTATGTATAGTGAGATAACTTGGAATAGTGGAGTGATCCTGTGATAATAGTGGGATTACTTGGAATAGTGGAGTGTGGATATTGAGATTATCTGGAAAGGTTGGTTTACTTGGAATAGTGGAGTGGAATTAGTAAGATAATTTGGATTAGTGCAGTTATGTGGAGTAGTGGAGTGATAATGCTTAGTGTGATTACATGGAATAGTGGAGCAGGAATTATGAATAGTGGGATTATTTGGAGTAGTTTGATTCCTTGGAATAGTGGAGCAGGATTAGTGAGAAAACTTAGAATAGTGCAATTATTTGGAATACTGTAAAAGACTTTAATTACGCGGACTCAAATTACGCGCAAGTGACATTATTGACAAGTACGCGGGAATCA
>JAUTBV010153250.1:2280-25249 GCA_032361325.1 Lepetodrilus fucensis | reverse complement strand
CCCCCCCCCCCCCCCCCCCCCCCCCCCCCCCCCCCCCCCCCCCCCCCCCCCCCCCCCCCCCCCCCCCCCCCCAAGAGGGCCTTAATTACATGAATTTATGGTATGAATGGTTAGATAGTTTAATTTATATTATTTGCATGGAACTCAGATATAATGCAATATATACATGATATAAAACCTTTTTGTCTTTTGACTATTTTTCTTGTTAACAAGTGAAGACAAAAATAGTGCCTTAATTACATGAAATTGCTGTATGAATGTTTAAATCAACTATGATCAGTTTGTAGAATGTTTGAAATTTATTTCCATGTGGAAAATGGTGGAGAAGGTTTATTGGAATGATACGATGAGCTGCATCAATAATGCTTAAATTGCTACATGGGCTCATCATGCCTTTTTTTTATCATTCTGAAAGGTCAGTTTGTGTTAGTATTTAAAGCAGTACCTTCTACTAGGAATGGCAAGTGTTTTACAATGTTTGAATTACTCCATAGGTCCCTTTACTTATTCTGAAAGATGATAGAAAGTTGGTGTAATGCTTAATGCATGAACTACTATTAGGGATTGTCTCAAGCAAATGAATCTGTCGTCTACTATATAATTATACAGATATTTGTATATTTATGGATAAATGTTTATCAATATATTTTGTATATAATATAGCGAAACATTTTTCATTAAAATATTTTTTTTGTGAACACTGCTTATATTTGTAAATAAATTTTATATTGAATTTGAAATTTTGTTGACACTTACTATGATTATGTGCTGTTAACATTTTCGCTCTAAGAAGTGACCTAAGAAGCCCATGAAAGGGCAGTGATTTTATTGTATCCAGAAGGGAGAGGGTTAATTAACACAGGGGCGAATACTGGGGTGGGGCGGGTGGTTGCACAGTGGTAGAATATTGGGACTTCGGAATCAAAGGCATCAATATTCACGAAAGTTACCTTTCTGATGCAATGTTGATGTTGATAGGATGCATTGTCTGTACCATGGCAATGCAATTAGCATCCTTTGTCAGTACCATCCGGTGATCGCAGGTTTACTGCAACATTCAGCACTACAGATGTTGTGGGTTTCCTCCTGCCCTAAACTGACAAGTCATGATATTAGTGAAATAATCTAGAAAGCAACTCTAAACCCCAATTTTTTTAAATAATATATATTTACATTTTTTAAGCACTTGGCATTATAAATAGTTTCTGAAACTTCTTTAACCAATATTAGAAAATGCTGCGGAACTGTAGTCGATGAAAAGATTAATTATTACCATGATTATTATTAATGATGTTATTCCTTGAATAGAGGTGTAAAAGATTCCCGCAGTGACATTAAACTCCATATTCACTCACTCACGTTGAATGGAGGAATAGGTCAAGTATTTGGAATCTCCTAAATATTATTTCAGAAACTATATATTTTTCATACATTTGTTTTGGGGAATGAATTTCATCGTTTTCTTTATTGATTTCAGCCTCATCAAATGACTGGACGTGAAAACAATGCTATGGACGAGCCGCAAGAAAAGAACCCCCACCACCCGTATGACAATGACTTTGACCGAGGACGAAGCAACCCTGCCATGCACGACGACAGTCGCTATGACGATGACGACGACAACGACACGTCACGCACTCGGATGCCGCCCGCTTACGGCTCGGCTGTGTAACCGGTTTATTTTTTTAACGCATTCCATTAATTTTTGTATTCACATCATATCAACTATCTTATGTGATTCACTTTTAATTAGTACAGTAGTTGATTTTTTATTATTATTATTTTTTTACGTCTTGAAGACATTCACAAACTCACTTACTATCCCAGGCATGGTAATCTTCTGTGTATCCGCTGAAATCTGCTGATTTATTTTACCATGGTTTGATTTATTTGCCCTGGGGCCTCCAGCCCAGACTCGTTTTCCACTGAAATCACAAGTGTCTGTTTGCCATGACCACTATCCACGTGTAATTACTCAGGAAATTAACGAATCCATTTAATTTGATTTCTTCTAATTAATTTTTTTTTGGAAATTTTAACCAAGTTGTATTCTATTCATCGATGGCTTTTTTAGACTAAATTGTTCATGCAGTGGTTAGAATGGCTGCTATGCAACCATAACCATTACTTGGTATATTCGTGCATACATTTACAAGATTTTTGCTTTACTGTAGATGATTGAAATTTGGTTGGTTCTTTAATAACTTTAAAATTAATTTATGCAACATGCTAATGACACTGTGTTGTAAATAGTTCTGCATTCAGGTGTTCCGATGCTCAAACAGTTTAGTTTAGCATAAATAAATAATTCTTTTGGTAAAGACATCCGTCCAAATAGAATGTTTAATGCAGATTCTGAAAGATTATTTTTCTCATTATTATTTTCATCAGGCCTGAGAATGACATCCATATAATGGATACGATTATATATGGACAATATTGGATTTATTTTGTCTAGTGACCACGGTGATGCGAGATATAAAAATGACTCGAACAATAAATTCATATTACCCCGTATATATAAACCTAAAGAACTGATGATTCTACACCATGTACATTGCTAGACTTCCATCTAAATTATCTGTTATCGACACCCGCAGCGACGTTAAACTCCATATTCAATCACTCACTGTTATCGACAAATCAGCTCATTTTCTTGGCAGCTTGTTTATTTACATATACCTGTCACATGGTTAGAAAGCTTTGCTGTGATTGGTCCTCAGTCAGACAGTTGACAGGTCACACACGCTGTCTCACCTAGCAGTCTAATGTAAATAAACAAACTGACTGCCCGAAAATAATGGGCTGATTTTTCGATAACTGATCATTTGTAAGGATAGCAATCACTGTAGGATCATCAGTTTTTTAGGTTTATACAATATGAATTTAGTGTTTGAGTCAATTTTAGACAACCTGTAATCTATTATCTACCCTCTGTCGGAAGACAATGTTTCTTCATAGCAAGACCATTTTATGTCGTTCATTTAGGTGGTTTTCTAGTAACTACCTGGTACTGTATTATAGTAATTTCCTGTTCATTATATATTATCGTTAAATTTAGATCTACCCTCTGTCGATAGACAATGTTTGTTCATAGCAAGACCATTTTATATGTTGTCCATGTAGATGGTTTTCTAGTAACTATATACAGTAGTAATTTCCTGTTTGTTATATATTATAGTAAAATTTGATAAATAGTTTCATATTCATTTTGAAGTCTTTATCTTAATAGATATACATGTATATTCATATCCATGTAATATACTAACGAACATATAACCGTAATATTATTAGTCACATTAGTATATATATATATATCCATTTGTCAAGAGTTGTAAGTTGGTTGTGAGGATATTGGGACCACTTTAAGAAATTCTGTCTTGGTACTCGAGAACCAAAATATTGTCAGTCCGTTGAATGTCTACAATTAGTGTCATTTTGAGAAATATTTTCATGATAAAAGGAAATATTTTCATGATAAATGGAAATATTTTCACGATAAATAAAAGGAAATATTTTTAAGGAAAACATGAGAATAGTGCATGTTTAGTTTGTACTTTTTTTTTATGATCTTGAGCTAAGCTGTTTTTTAAGAAGTGGGCCCGATATCGTATTAGGCAATACACACATATTGTCATATAGTCCCCTAGCAAGGAGTGCTTCATTGAGAGTACCTCACGTTTCATCTGTCTATAATTCAATCATTATATTTTTGTACCCATGTATGCATCTGAATGGCATTGATGTAGTGTTCAGTCTCATAAAAAAAAAAACACAACAAAAAAACCAACACTAAACACCAATTATTATTTTTGTTCTAAACAATTAGTCTGTAATAAATTTATTTTTCAACTTTATTTGCATTAGTATGTAGATAGATCTACTGAGTATTAGACGAGATAGATAAAACAAATATGTAGAATGTCCATCCTATTTATAAAATGTATAATCAAAGTAGAATTATTAAATGTTGATTATGGTTCATAATTGAACAGCTAGTAACATACTATGATTAGTTTCTATGATTTACACTGGTTTTACAATGGACATTGTATATGCCAGCTCGTAGGTTTGAATACGCAGAGAAGACAAGCATATGTCAAAGGTCAAAGCACATAAAGAACACTGTCCGATGCACTGTAGCATTAATAATACGTTTCTCATCTGTTTTTGCGTTGTATGCTGGTATTCTGGTGGTTGTGATAAGCATTATATTATAGCATTATGCTATACTACCTGGTATATACTATAATTTAATTTAATCACATGAAAGATTCCTGCCATGATGTAAAACAATAACTCACTGTATACCATACTACGATGTGCTTTCACCTTTGACACGTGCATGTGTATTCTGCGTGTATTCAAAACTCCTAGCTGGCTTATTAGGACCGATTTAAAAACTGCCACTGAACATTGTTGAATGGAGTGTATTACTGTATATAATCCATATCGAGTGTGAGAATGCATGGAGCTGTTAATTGGGCTTTTTAATTAAGCTTTTTAATCAATGTCGTAATTAATTGGTGATTTACGATGAAGAATTCCCCCCCTATTCTATACCAAAATCATTGTTTGTAAATAGCGAATGTAGTTACTTTATATTTTATCACCTACTACCAGTGGTATATTTCTATGTTTAAAGTTGTACCATTGTTTCTTACCTCTATAATTCATGTTGATCATTGTTAATTTACAATATATATAATATGCAATATTGAAAATAATATTCTTTTCTTTCATGGTTTTGAATTAATTAATGAAATTTGAATACTTGATACTAATATTTCAATTTAAATCTACATTTAAATTTTCAATGTGTTGCCGAATTAAGATGTTCATATTTTGTAATGTACTAGTATTTTGTACAATCAGCAACTTGTCATTGACTTTGATTAGCAATGTGTTCTTTGTTATGATTCATCGCAAATGGGTGAAAATTTCCCGCATATTCACTCACTCACTTTGTTTTGATTTTACTGCAACACAAGATAGTTTGAATATGCCATATAAAAACAATTCTTATTGTAGTAGTAAGATTAAAAGAATTTTAGAATGATAACAATTTTGTGAATTAATTATTGTAATTATTGACGTACTGTATCCACCAAGAGCTTCAAGCATTGATGTGTTGTAAGTGTTAATGTTTTGATAGTGTTAGTGTTAAAATTTATGAGTGATACCAGCTTCTAATAAGAATAAGAATATAATAAGAAATGGTTGTCATTATTGGTAAATAGTCGTGGAATGTATCCTAAAGAAAATATTTCGGAACTAGATCTTGTCAAAGTCATTGGGAGGCTTTCTTGTATTTTAATTTAGATTTTGTAAATTAGAGGCAATTTGTTTTCTCCGAAAATTAAAAATAATAATAATAATCTAAGTTGAAAAAGTCCTAACATTTTTAACTAGATCTACCAAGAATCGTAGTTACTGTAAAAAAAGATTGTTGTAAATATGGCAGTTCTAGATCTGTGTTCATAAGTAGGTCATGTTTGTCATCTTATTCTATAAGAGATGAGGTAACTGATTAAACCTTATTCTTTTTTTACAATTTATATAATGGAATACATGTTAATCTACATTCATATTAACTTTTCTTCTCTTAGGTTTGTACATACCCAGTACACATATATACACCAGTATATAAAAATGGACGTGATTTACATTTTAATTTGAACATAAATGTATATATTTTAGTTTACAATAAAATCAAAATAATATATTGATCAAGTTGGGTTCTTGTTGAATTTTCTATCGGTGGGAAAAGATTTGATTTTTATTGTAAAAGAAGTTGAATAAAAACATGCTTATATGGTCTGTTTTCAAGAGGATCTACATCTACAGTACAGCTTAACTATGTATTTCCATCACTATCTGCTTTAAAATCCAGCCTCAAAACCTAGATACTAGTATTCACAATATCGATTGTTGATACTCACATATAATGTACTCATTGTAGGGACCAGGCCCCCGTTTTACGACGTTGTCCTAACTAGTTCGGAACATCTAACCCGAGTTATCACCTAAAGTGTTTCATATCCCTTCTTAAATCGTCATCTAACTTAGGAAGTAATAAACTGGGTATCATTTCTCGAAGCTCTCTTAGCCACTAAGGGATCTTAGCAATGCATTAGCTATCAGCAAAGAGAGTGCTATGGTCCCTTAGCGGCTAAGAGAGCTTCGAGAAAGGATACCCTGGGTCGTAACTTTAGGATGTCCTGTCTTCAGGAGGTCGTCGTGAAACGGTGGGGCCAGATATTTTATAGTTATACACATATGCTGTAATTAGTGTTCGACGGAACCGGGACGTCAAGTGTCCAGGTTTTTTTAGGCCGTTATATGCGAGGTCTACTGTAGTTTGTTTTGTAGCACTACAAAACAGAGTGAATGGAATTTGGCACATTACAAATGGACTTATTATTATGCTATACAATACATGCTTTCACAATATGTGTATGCATATTCTGTGCATTTTCTATGCGTAATTCTATCCAAGGATTGCAGACCATTCCTATTGAAATCCCCATACACAACAGGACAAGCGTTAGCAAATGATAGTTTATTTCTCCTTGGTGTGTATTGGGTCATAAAATATATGAAGGATATGTACATTCATATATATAACACAGAATGATGGGATAGTAAACAAAATGAAAACATCAAAACTACCCGAGCCACAATATATCCTACATCTAACATATGTGACTTGTAAAACACATCATAATTCTTTATTTGGATTAAACATTTGGATTCCATAGCAGAACATACTCAACAAAATATATTACGGGAAGCTTTCTACCAAACTTCAGAGGGAAGCTTTAGGAATCTGGGATGTGTTTAACAAAAGGGGTGTATACTGTAAATCACGAAATTAATGCGTCACTAATTTAATGCGACCTCTACATTTTAGACATAAATGCTACACCAATAAAATGCGAACGGTCATTGTCTCCATTCCTGTTTGTTCATCAGTCTTACCTTTAATGCGCAGCAATTAAATGTGACAATACGGCGGTCACATTTTTCGCATTAATATTCTGCTCGCGTTAATTTCATGATTTAGAGTATTTATGCCGGACGCAAATGACATGGTTTGCTTGTATTACGTCATTTACGTCCGGCATAAATATACACCCATTTTGTGAAACACAGCCCTGGCCTGCGTTTTATAAAGGGGTGTATATTTACGTCGGACATAAAACACAGAGTACATCCACAATTACACGTACTCCGTGATATACGTCCTGATACGTCCGTCGTAAGTTTACACCCTTTTCGTGAAACGCAGACCCGGTGTCATTCTTCTAATGCTTCGGAAAGTTCTTGAAGAGTACCCGGAGCCTGTATTTAAACTAATATACATTTAAATTTATGTCTAAAAACTAGCCCTAAATTAATTTTGTTGAGTATATATTACACAGCATAATATATTAAAGATTCAAAATATGTCATATCTGAAAGCATATCGGATCCATATAAATTGTTGCATGCTTATTTACAAACAATTTCTTTTATTTAGGCAACAATGATTTCTTTATCTGTAGGTATTAAACTAAAAACAATGCAAACAAACTCCCAATTTTACAATGTGTGGTGACATTTGGAATGTGTGAAATGATTAGTAGCAACCAATATGACAATAACAAGATTTGAGCTCGATATAAAAGTACAGTTCTGGTTATTGTGTAAAGAGGGCCTACAATAACCATTCTCTGGCAAACAATTATTTCCAAGTGCTACCGTGTCCCAGCAACTAGTGAAAAACTTCACCTTGAAAATATATCCCAGTTACTATCAATCCTTAAGTCGTCGCACATGGGCGACATATTCATTCAATCAATCGACAAATCCAACAGATTTGAAGATAGAGAGCAGTATTGTGGTTAAAAACAAGATTAAACGAGTAAATATGATCAATCGACATATAAAGAGAACATGTACAATTGACAAGAAAACACAAAATATATATTAAATATTGACACATTTGAAGTAGAAAGTTTGAATATTATTTTAAGTTGCATGTTTTTCTATGTTTTAAATATTACTAAAAAAAGCACTGGTGATTCAATGAGATATCTGAAGCACATCTGAAATATTCTTAGTTCTTTTAAAATAGGGTTTAGAACCGCTCTCAAGATTATTTCGCTCATATTACGGCTTCAGTTGCAGCCTGCAACACCCATAGAACTGGTGTTGCAGAAAACCTGTAAGCAAAACGTGGTTCACCTATAACAATAATGGAATGATCCAGATTTTCATCATGGCCATTCACAAAGACTCGGAGTCCATTTAACCACTGTTTTCTCTCTTCAGTAATCGACCCAGAGCATGGCTTTCGACTAATCGAGAAAGTGAAGTTTAGTATTATTTAATCATGACAAACAAACAACAACAAGCAAGCAAAAAACACACAATATTAGCTCATTTTAACAAAACACGCAAAGTAAACAAAATGTCAATAACCTATACATGTATATGATGAAATATTAGCGATATTGGAAAACAACAAGATTTTGGGTATCATTTCTCCAAGCCCTCATATCCAGTCATAGCCCTCATATTGCACAATGCTCTTGTAGGCTACAACTAGCCCAGTTACTAGCGAGAGCCCAGTTACAACTATTGTAGCACTACAAGAGCGTCGTGCAACGGGCACCTGGTTTGTAGCTGTTACATATTTTTAATATTTTTTATTGGAACCAGTAAGAAAAATCAAAGCAATAACAGGGCATAAAATAGAGTTATGAAACAAGCTAATCCACTATGAGACCAAAATATCAAATCAGCATGGATTTAAGAGATTGCTACCAGAGCGCTGAGGTCTCTTAATACATACGAGAGCTTCGACAAATGATACCCTGATCAGACAAATCTTGTCCGATAGCTTCTAGTGAGCATATAACCTTCTCCATGCTGGTGGCAACTGCAGGTGCCCATTTGAACACTCTGGAGACACACCTTAATGATAGTTGAACAAACATGGCATTGGAACAAACAGATGGTATTCAGAGAAACATGCAACCGTCATGAAGCCAGAATACCAATCGGTTCGCAATTAATACAAATTGCACAATAATGAGATTCAGAGTTTGTTAAATAAGTAGAAAAAGCATGCTGTTTTTTGGGTAAATCAAACATCTCAAACATTTCATCAAATAGGATTGATTCATACAATAGAAAAACAACACTGACATACAATAAAATTGGAGAGAAAAAAAAAATTGTTATATGCAACACATCAGAAAAGATAAATGTTTTCAATTTGCGATCTAGAAGATTAGACGCTCTCCACTTCAAGGAAATACTGATCCAACGGGACTACTTCCTGATATTAGTTGTCATGAGATTCCGTACAAAATTACGCATTTCGTAACGATTCGGATCAGACTCTTTTTTTTTATAGGTCAAACACATTTCAAGTTTCAGATCAAACATGATTCTGATCAAACATGTTTCAACATATCACATTTCTGCACTTGGGTTTGTTCTCAATCGTAATAAACTGATATTTACAAACGGTAACATACAGAAATATCACATTCCAATTCAGATTTGCTTCGACAAAAGATTCTTAAAGAGATTCTTAAAGATACTATACCAGCCTTGAAATTCACAATATCTGTTAAATAATTTAGTATTAATCATAAACAAAAGGTCATAGAATTGGTGAATTCACAAACCATGAAATTGTTACAAGTAGAATAGATTTGAACTTAGTTAAAACATTGTCAGTAAACAATAATTTCAAGTAAAAGTATAAAGCTTACTATATATTATAGATTTTAATATATCCATTTCGAACCATATACATACATAAATAAGGCAAACATTTGAATTATTTCATAATTCTCAAAATATAGAGATCTATATATATTCTGAATATACATCTTTATCATAATATATACACACACGTTTCTCAAATATAACACAACAATTAACTATAAAATTTAGGCAAAAAGGTGTATTTAACATTTAATTCTATGGAATTCCAAAACGTAAAAATCATTTTCCCATCGGTAGAACTTCCAATTGCTTATGCAGAGGATAGATAAATTATCCGGACGGCTTTATTGACCAAACTTACGACACGAGAAGGTAAGGTAAGGTAACGGTAAACCATTAAATATTAGATCTGTACATAACATTGTCAACATGTGGTATCCGCGTCGCCACGTCAAATATGAACTCTCCTGTACGAAACAGTGCCGTCCTCTCTCCAAGTCTTAGCCATCAACTACACCATAGCTACAGGCAAACAAACACAGCGCTTATATAAATAAAAACATGGTTAGGGTATCTTGGTTAATATCTGCAATTTTGTCTAAATACCTTGTTTAGGTGACTGCGTGTTCACAGCAAACCACTCCCTAGGCAGGTATAATGTTAAGTGCCTGTGAGCAGCCTAGCTGGAACTCAGCGCTATATAAATAGGTTACATTATTATTATTTTTATTATTATTATATTGCTTGCTGTGTGCGTTATCGGGGAACAGAAAACAGTGCAACAGCTGCTTACATTCATGGAAATGCGAAACACGCTTCCTGTTTAGTTAAACAATATTGTTCGGCATGTGCATTAAGCCCAACGGCCACAGCAAGAACAAAAATGTGTTTAGCTAAACAAGAATGTGTGTTTATTGTGTGATTTTGTTTGCTGTATGCGTCAACTGTTTGGTATGTGCATTAAGCCCAATGTATACAGCAATAAAACGTGTTTAGCTAAACAAGAATGTGTTTTTGTGTGTGTAATTTTGTTTGCTGTATGTGTCGGCTGTTTAGGACATGCACAGTTCATCAGCTATTTACATTTATCCAAACATACAAAGCATGTTCCTTGTTCAACTATGCACTATTCTTTGCCATGTGCATTGGGCTTTAGGTTTAAAGTTTACATTAACTTTAGAATCACGTCATTTCGTGCAGGAGTGTCACTGTGTATTACATATATACTCATCTATCATTTTAAAAATCACACTAATATATAATATATACAACATGTGTGGAATAGTTTTATTGCTTTGCTTATGCACGACTCCGTAATTTACCACAATTTCACCCAAAATACAGGCTGTCCCTAAGAATAACATATGTAATTTTCATAACATTGGTAAATGTTGCATAAAATAACCCTGTAGTGCTACACTAGTTATGTTGAACAGACCCTGCTAAATTAGTACGCTGTATCCACAAACATGGAAATTTGTGCATTTCTATATTTTAGTCAATTACATAATACTGAAGTAATTATTGCTTCCATGATAATTAAAAAAAACAATTATGTTGGATTTCTGACATGTCAGCCATGTTCAGTGGTGAAACCGTGGCAATGCAATGATAGCCATTCATTCATAAACTCCCAACAATTGGCTCCAAATATATATCAACTGCATCCTGACATCAAACAGCTAGGCCCTCCTGCCCAAAGATATCTTAGCTCAACCATACAATCGTAATAATAGTCATTTTCTATATTATTTTAAAATACAAACATTTAAGTTAAAAGATTGATTATTTTTCTAAATGCTAAATAAATTCATAAAAACTGATTTTAGTATTTTTCAGATTTTTCTTTGGATTAAATATGACTTCATGCTGCTGTGTAATTTTTTTTTGTTATCTTTAAACAATTGGACCCAGAATAAAATCACCAATGTTGGTATCTCTTCCACGACTCAATGCACTAAACACACCTCTCTTTACACACACGTTCACAATAATTGGAATGTTTTGTATTTCTAGAATGTTTGAAACTTTCATTTCTCCTCCTCTACAGTAATCACCCACCCCACCCCCCTTCACACCAACAGCAAATATCTCAATGAAAAGATAAAAGGACTGTGTCTAACCCACAGGACACCATACCACTGTCAAACATTACCCATGGGGAACTTCCGATTCTTAAAGGCAGTGGGAGGACACTTGTATTGTGACGTGTTCCGTCGGTATCCGTCTTCAGAACAGTAGTAGCACTGCATAGTGGGGAACAAACAACTGCTTTTCTACAAAGATCAGTAAAGGAAAGAAATCAATATGAACATAATTATGCTGCCACACCTTCCACGGCTAGGGCCATGAAGTTCCCCACGGTTAGCTTTCAGACTTTGGATATAATTACTCAGCATGGCATATATTATATAATTTTGAAAAATCGAAACCGGAAAATATTTCTTCAGGAGCAATAGCAATGACCTTTGACCTCAAATTAACGTATCATAGCAGTCAACCTCAAATTAACGTAGCATAGCAGTCAAACAAATATTCCCCTTGTTCTACAAATTGGAATGTGGCGACAAATAGGACAATTCATAGATGCAGGAAAAGTGACAGGCAGGACAAAATCAAAAGAAGTAGGACCTGGGGCCCATTGCACAAGAACAGTTGTAGCTACAAATTGATTACAAGTCAACTTTTCGGAGCGCTCTACAAATTTAAGTCTGGTTGCATGAACAACTTTTATCGCTACAATAGTTTTATCTATAGTTTTAGCAATAGTTTTAGCTAAATATATTCTCAAGTTTTGTAGCGATAAAAGTGTTTTATGCAATGAAATTACACTTATAGCGGGTTCTGAAATTTTGACTTACAATCAATTGTAGCTACAACTGTTCTGTGTAACAGGCCCCAGGACAATAAATGGAGGTAGGACAATCAACAGCAAGACATTTAATATAAGTATGAGTAATAGAGGCAGGACAATTACTTGAATTAAGCAGGACATGTTCTGACACTGCAGAATGAGAATGATTGGTAGTTGTCAGTGAGTGAGTGATTTGGTTTAAATTTGACTAAATCGGTGGCAAAAGAAATCGATGCATATTAAACCCACATTTAAATGTGGATGAGGTTAAAGACAGTCAGCTCAACAGAAACAGCTAAAGCAAGAATAACTCCTGTTCCTATATTTCCGCAAATCTCAACAAGTGTTCCAATGTTATAGCAACAGAATTTGAACCCACTTCCCTATTCCAAAAAAGGGACTCAAGCACCAACAGCGGTGCTTTGAAATTATACTTTCCCAATCAACATCAGCATACATGTACCTTTAACCCTCGCCCTGCTGGATTAGGCACAGAGACTGCTCATTAGGGCATCTCCGGTTGCCTCCAGCTTGGAGAGGGTTAAAGCCTTTAAAATTGGATAATTCATTGACAAAAATACTGCGTCGAATTTAAATGTTGGAGGTAGTACTACCAATCGACATTGGTAGATTTATGCTCATTTTATGTGCACAGCTAACCCTTAACCCTCTCCATGCTAAAGCTGACTGCATATTCCCTACAGTGACTGTGATTAACCCAAGTGCCATCCATTTTAAATGTCTTGAAGCCACCTGTGACAGTAATGAAAACAGACAATTTTGATTTCAGTGGAAAGCAAGCCCGGGGTCAGGCTACAAGCCACATCCAGTGCAAATAAATCGACCCCTGGACAAATAAATCAGCGGGTTTCCACGGAAAATTGTGCATCTTAACCCTCTCCCTGCTGGAGCAGACACAGGCCCTGCTCTTTTAAGGCATCTCTGGATGCCTCTAGCATGGACAGGGTTAATGCATTGAATACAGAATGTACCGAGAGCCAAATTCTCGAAATTTTAAATTTCGTATATATATATGCCGTCCTCAAGGAATAGTGACATGGACGGACAAATGGATGGATTAAGAAAGTGTGTGATACAACCAACTATTTTTCCCCTTCTCGTAGGGTTATGATGACAGGTAACAGATTAAAATCTAGGCCTTGCGACAAAATAAACCCACAACAGATCTGAAAAACATAGATAAGAACGTAACCAAAAAGAAAATAACGTTCCCTCAGAACCTTGATGTCCTTCAACAAGATTTTAAACCCCCTGCATCATAGAGATAACGAAAACAGGAATACAATAAAAACATTTTAGCACTATTAACTCGGATCATGTCAAGAGATTCTTCTTTTTGAAACACTGAAAATATTTGCACATTTGAGTAGCCCTCTGGACATGAACATAGATTGTGAAAAGACACAATAATATGTGAAATTTCTTGACTTCGAAATTAGGGTGGGGTGAGAGGGTATTTGTCAGGGGGGTGGGGAGTTAGGGGGAGGGGGTATTTGTCAGGGCGTGGGGGCTTAGGGGGTGTTAGGGGGAGGTGGGTCACCGTAGGCAGGAGACAACACTTACAGCATGAAAGACAATGTTGTATATCAGATATGTAGTCTATAAATCGGAGCATTATTAAGCTGCCGTTTTCATTTCCCCCTCCCGTCGGCCTTGTTTACAAAGATGTGGTCGCCATTGTTAGGGCTTCTGTGCAGGTGAAGACGTGGGGCACTGCTCAGAGCTGTGGCCGACTTATGCTATCACAAGCGGGTCGTCATCGGAGAAACCCTGGATCATTGGGGTGTCATCGTCGTCATCTGAAACAAGCAAATATGTCGGATTAACCCTCTCCCTGCTGGGTCGTAGTCGCTTGACAACTTAAGTATTTTTTTCTTTCTTCAAACAACCAGCTTTTTCTAAATTAGGCCCTGAGCATAAATTAATTTAAAATAGTGTTCTGTCAAAAAGGCTAATTTCCGTAATTAATCCCTGGGCTTAACCCTCTACCTGCTGGATTAGGCCCAAGCACTGCTCTTTAGGGCATCTCCGGTTGCCTCCAGCATGGAGAGGGTTATCTTTTTTAATATTTTTTTTTAAATTAGGGTTTAGAGTCGCTTTTTAGATTCTTTCATTAAAATCACAACTTGTCAGTTTATGGCAGCAGGAAACCCACAACATCCATAATCGCTGTGTGTGGCAGTAAACCTGCGAGCACCGGCTGGGTACTGACAGACCAAGGATGAGATCTGCATTAAACAGATAGCAGTACAGCGCATCTTATCAATATCGCATCAGAAATGTAAACCCGCGAACATTGATGCTGGGCCTCCGGGGATGGAGAGGGTTAAATACGTACAGTCCAGGTACTAGTATACTACCACACGTGACGGCCACGACAGTCGGGATCTTACCGAGGTTGTCGGCGGCGCTGAATGTAGTGGTGCCAGAGTGTGGGTCGTAGTGGCTGTTGGCAAAGGCCAGGAAACTGCGCTGCAGTCGGCGGTGGCGCACCATGTATCCCACCAGCACTACCACCAGGACCAGCATCACGATGCCAATGGGCACCAGGATGGGTACCAGGTTGGTTGTCGCAGTGGCGCCCGCTTCGGGGGCTTCGGGTACAGTTGCACCGACGAACACTGCAATAGATGTTGGAACCCATTAGAAACAGCAAATGATATGTCCATGTAAAGACAAATCAATATTCAATACTCTGTAATAGTATTCATTTATTTTTTTTGTAAAAGGGTTGAACTATTTATAACTTATTTTGAGATGGTGTCTTTTAATTTTAGGGATTTGTATTCAAAATAAATAGAAATAATAAAAAAAAATTTTTTAAATAATATAGACTATGGTAGATAAATAATAAAAAATAATGTCAGTTATGTTCAAGTTTAGTATTAAAATGTCAAAAGTGACTGACTTTGAAAATTTGCCATTTACATCATGATTTTGCAAAAACATTTATCTGTGGAATGTCTACGTTGGACAACTATTGTACCTGAGATCCTGGCCAAGTCTCCAGAAGTATAGTGCACGATGAAGATGTATTTGTGACCCTCGTCAAGGTTGTAGGTCAAGTTAGTTTTCTTGGTGGCATTAACCATCTTGAAGCCGTGGACATCATTGGTTACCTCCACATGGTACAACGGCTAGAGGGGGTGGAACATTGTGGAAAATTATGCAACCTAGTTGTATTTTAATTATTTTCATTCTTAGATTGATTTATTGAATTAGTTGTTTAAATTTGTTGTTTTTAAATACTTTAAAATTATTGTTATTTTTAAGTTTAGTCTTATTCCAAAAAACCTTTGATGCCAAAATAGAGTTATTAAATTACAGACAAACACACACATACAGACATATAGATAGACAGACAAACACACACATACAGACATATAGACAGACAAACACACACATACAGACATATAGACAGACAAACACACACATACAGACATATAGACAAACATATACATACAGATATATAGACAGACAAACACATACAGACATATAGATAGACAAACACATACATACAGACATATATACAGACAAACACACGCATACAGACATATAGATAGACAAACACATACAGACATATAGATAGACAAGTACACACATACAGACATATAGATAGACAAACACACACATACAGACATATAGATAGACAAACACATACAGACATATAGATAGACAAGTACACACATACAGACATATAGACAGACAAACACATACAGACATATAGATAGACAAGTACACACATACAGACATATATACAGACAAACACACACATACAGACATATAGATAGACAAACACATACATACAGACATATATACAGACAAACACACACATACAGACATATAGACAAACACATACATACAGACATATAGACATACATATAGACAGACAAACACACACATACAGACAGACAAACACACACATACAGACATATAGACAAACACATACATACAGACAGATATATAGACATACATATAGACAGACAAACACATACAGACAGACACACACAAGAGAGACAGACACACACACAGATCAACAGGTGGGTAGGCATGCAGAGAGAACAGGCAGATAAATACGACAGACAGTGTACCTTTTCTGAAGTGGGCGCGTCTGCCAAAGCTGGCTTCCATTGGACGGTGACCGTGCCATGCTCCTTGACGATGACCTCCAGGTCAATGGGTGCAGCATACATAGCTGTAGTCAAAGAAACATCTGTCAAACATCTTTACCAAACACTTCCGTCAAACATCATCTGCATAAAAATACACACTGTTGCCAATCAGCTCTGTCAAAATATGTTCAACAAATATCTCCTGTCAAACACTTCAATGAATGAATGAATGAATGAATATGGAGTTTAACGTCGCTGCGGGAATCTTTCACCCATTTGTGACAACTTCCATCACAACATGCATTTGTAAAACACTTTGCAAGACACTAGAAGACTGATTGATCAATATAACATGTAACAACACAAGACTACAAGACTGAGGTAACACTACAAGACTATGAAGTGACACTACAAGACTATGAGGCGACATATGAGGTGACACTACCAGACTATGAGGTTACACTACATGACTATGAGGTGACACTACCAGACTATGAGGTGACACTACAAGACTATGAGGTGACACTACAAGCCTACGAGGTGACACTACAAGCCTACGAGGTGACACTACAAGACTATGAGGTTACACTACAAGACTATGAGGTGACACTACAAGACTATGAGGTTACACTACAAGACTATGAGGTGACACTACAAGACTACGAGGTGACACTACAAGACTATGAGGTTACACTACAAGACTACGAGGTGACACTACAAGACTAGCACTAGTAGACTGGAACACGGCACCAATGTCGGCCACTCACGTATTGCGATGACGATCGGAGAGGACCAGGAGGATCCCGGCACGCTCGTCCTGACGCTGATGTTGTAGGTGGCGCCACGCACCAGGTTCCTGATCACGTACGAGTTGGTGATGTTCCGCGTAGCCACGCCCAGGTTCAGAACTTCGGGAAATCTGCCAGAATCCTTCTTAACCTTTTTTACGAGGTAGCTCTGAACAAAAATGTGGAGAGAAAAAAATATGAATGTGACAAGATTTTTCTTTGCAAAAGGTCAAAGGTCACCATGGTCACAGGTTAATGCATATTCTAACACAACTATATTTCCACAATGGCAAGATCATGTTTGGATGAGGTCATAGGTCACATATCAGGTTATTGCATATGTTGATACAACTACCTTTCCCCATCAAGTGTGAATTTTCCAGATTATTTATACTAATAAAAACTCTCGCTGCATAGTAGTACAAAATATTTCGATTATATTTAGAATTAGGTTGATTTTACTAGTCCAACAAACATACTGATATTTGTAAAAAAACACAATTAAGTTTATTAAAAAAAAAAAGAAGAGTTTATGTAAACTGGTTTAGGCAAGTCAGACGTACTGGGTCTGCTCTACAAGTCTCTGTGCAATTACAGTCTTGCAGCAACACAGGCCGTATTTGACAGATCCCAGAAATTCAAACCAAACATTCAAGAACACAACCATAATGACGTCATCCCATGTGATCCCAACACGTAAACATACTCCCCGATCTATCTCGGGTGGTCGAGGGTTATGACGTCAGACAACAGTCTGCTATGCACTCGTGACTGTTATGACGTCAGACAACAGTCTGCTATGCACTCGTGACAGTTTTTCTGATTGGTCAGTAGTGAGTGCCTTCAACACTAGTGTTATGTTCTCGGGTGTTTTATTTAAAGTTACTTTGCGCATGCGCAACTGGGACTCGACTCGGGTCGAGTGTACTGTAATCAAATACGGACACTTATTATGGTTTCTCCTCCCAGTCGCAAGATCGTGGGATGTTTTCAACTCACCAGCTTTTCAACTTCAGAATCACATGGAGCCTGCCAAATGATTTTCGCGGAGAGTTTCTGATCCTCCATCATCAGCTTGTATGACAGCTCCTTTGGCTGGGCCTTGTTGTCTAAGATTTTTAAAAACAACGTTAATTGCAAAATTCATCGACTTCGTTAGGCATTATACACTTGCCAAAAAAACACCACATTTATTCAAAGAAATATCCATTCATTTTCTCCTAAAAAAATAAGTGCAAATATTTCCAGCAACCCACGAAAGATAACGTAAATATTTATTTTTCCCGAAAAGTCGCAAGACGAAACTCACCACCGTCGGTTTCCACGGAGAGCTGTCTGCTGACGGGGCATCCAGCGGTCGTCGTGGCGATGCGGAAGAAGTATCGCTCGCATGCTAGGAGTCCTGAGATGATGTTCCCCGACAACGGTGTCAGCTTGACCTTGGTAGAGTTCTTGAGGAAGAGTCCGAGGCTATGGTCGTTGTGGTTGTGGTAGTAGACGTAGTGGGTCTGAAAACACAGATATGTAAAGGTTCGCTCACACGTGTTAATCAGTTGTACGACGAGTCTAGTTCAATTAGTCGTACACGTAGAACTTGTTCTAGTCATGCGATCTGGTTGCTGTGAATCGCATCGCAAGTACGCTCACATGGTGCAATTTGATGCATCATTACAACCAGTGTGAGTCCACCGAAATAGTAGATAGAGCTAACATTCTGTAGAACACTAACTGACAGAACTGTGCTTACATTTTTTATAAAAAAAAGTCCCCCCATAATATTTCTTTTTCTCTCATATTTTCTTTCTTAAAGGGGGAAACATTTTATTTTTTATTTTTTTTGTATTCATATATTTATGAATACAAAAATGTATATAATGTTTTATTTTTTATATTATTTATTCATGTTATATGCCCACAAGCCTTACTTGTACCAGATTCAGCCACCAGGGGAAATTCATACCAACCTTGCTTGCCTCTTTGCCAGTGAAATTTAGGGCGACGGATGTAGCATCGGACTTGTAGATTTGTACATTGGCCGGAGCAGGTACTGGAGTGCCTGTGAGTTCAATTAAATGTAAAGAATATCAGGATGGCCATCGCTACATACACAAGGGATGCGTTCAAAGACACATGGGCTTGGAACCAGCTTATCAAACTAGTCACTGTCTCAAGAGTCATATGAACCGTACATGGGACAGGGAACCAGTTTAGCTAAGCGGCTTACTCAGAGCTTGTGTGTTTGAACGTACCCCAGGATCTATTCCCCAGACCAGTACTCGGACTTGCGGTCTATTCCCCGGACCCGGACCCAATTCCCAGCAACCTGATTGGCTCACATGGATAGGATTAGGGTTAGAGTTGAGAAAAATATTTTATTCATATTTAAGGTCACGCGAGTCAATCAGATTTCTGGTTACTATCGTCTAGATTTTTTCGTGGTTATAACTCTGCAAGTCTGAGTGCTTGTCTGGGGAATAGATACCGGGGTACATTCAAAGACACAAGCTCTGAGTAAGATGCTTATTCATTGGAATATTTTTTTATCAAAGGCTATAGTCCTGTTTTCAAACTATGCTGTATCGATATTAACCACTAAACATAATATTGATTAGCCAGTATCTAATTATTATGTTATATCTCCGATTAGTGAGTGATTATGGAGTTTAACGTCACTGTGGGAATCTTTCACCAATTTGCGATGAATTTCTCTGATTAGGTGGTCACCAGTAGTCTGTCACTGGAAATTATTGTGACGAGACGTCCTTGTCCCATTAACCCTACCTGTAGTGCTGATCTGTATTTCCTTAGCCTCGCCCGGACCAGACTTGAACACTGGCTGTACTCGTAGTCTGTACACGTTCCCAGGACAAAGGTGATCGACTAAACAGAGAAGCCAGCGAGTTGATAAGTCAGTGAAAAAGTGATTTTTCTCAAATTGAAATATATAAACAAAAGGCTGGACTGATGAATTGTGTGTGTTTCGTCAGTCGAAATTTAAACTATTTTCCTCAAAAAAGTGTTGATCTCTATTATAACACTCCCATTAAAGCAAACAGGAAAGTACATGTAGTTTTAATAAATATGTTTTTAGCAAATTGTATTTTTTTAATGAAAATGGTACAATTAAAATATGATTGTATTACACACACACACACACAGCATACACAATTCTCAACAATTGTGGAGAAAAGAAGAGAACAAACCAGCCATTTCTACAGTTGAAAATATAAAAAAAAACTATCATGATTCAGAGGGTTGTTTAACCCTCTCCATGCTAAACGCAACCAGAGATGCCCTAAAGGGCTGTACCTATGCCTAATCCAGCAGGGAGAGGGTTAAACTAATATAGCAGCACAGCTGTACTTACATCTGACGCGAGTTTTGTTGACGTTGACCGTCTCTTCGATGTCGTCATCATACCGAGACAGGCTGTACATTTTCACAACTTTGTAGGACGTCGCCTTCGGCACTCGAGCCCATTTCAGCATGATACTGGTCTCGGTGACGGTCTTGTTCAGTCGGTCCACGCGGCCCCAGTTCTCGTGGACGAACGTTATCTCGGTCTTTTCTGTGGCCTCGCTCTCCCCACCATTAGAGATGGACGTTATCTGGGGAAACAAGAAATTAATCTGAAATTAAAGTGACTCAAACACAAAATACATTTTGTATAAACCTACAGAACTGATCATCCTACACCACGTACAGTCGTCAGGGCTGTATTGTTTGCCACCAGCAGCCACATTGACTGAGTCATTTGCCCAATTTCTTACCCACAATTCCACATTATCAGCCGCCGACAAACGCACACGTTGTCGCTATCGACAGACTGGCTAGCAACCGGCGTGGACATTTTCCCGGTGTTGTGATGAGTTCAGTAGAAACACTTGATTTGCATGCCAAGCAGCTAGTTGTAACATCATTTTGCCACGTCAGATAACAAATCAAATACAGCTATCGATTGCCTTCCAAACTGAATCTCATCTGTAACTGGAAGTTGGGACATTTTTCCTGGTCAAATATATTTTACCTGAAGTACATTTGGTTTGTCTTTACAAATATACTGGGCAACAATCTACATTTTCAAAATGTTTCATTGGTTTTCAAAATGTTCATATTGCTTTCATAAGTATGTTCCTATTTTTTTTATCATATTAAAGATACAAATA
The DNA here is from genome assembly GCA_032361325.1 of Lepetodrilus fucensis. Lineage (NCBI taxonomy): Eukaryota > Metazoa > Mollusca > Gastropoda > Lepetellida > Lepetodrilidae > Lepetodrilus > Lepetodrilus fucensis. The sequence continues at coordinate 3,582 of JAUTBV010153250.1, read as the reverse complement.
AAATCATTAAAAAATACTTTTTAATAGGAAAATACTTTCCATTCCAAAGTTGAGAATAAAACTTGAGCCTTCAAGTTTGTAGTGCCAACACTTTACCATATGCACAGAGCAGATACCAAGAAACCATTCCCAATATGCGACTCAAAATCAAACTTGTCTATTTGTAATCCAACACCGAGGTAAATGACAATGTGCCAACTCTTACCCAAATGCACAGATGAGATACTGAGAAACCATTCCATAGATGGGATTCAAAATCAAACTTGCGGATTTGTAATCTGATGCCGAGGTAAATATAGGTATGCCAACTCTTACCCATATTTTGTATATTTGTCCCTTTGTTAGCTCGGACTCTGTCAAGTATTCTTTGTACCACGGTGTGTCTTGTAAATTCACAATCTTGTGTCCCACGTGAACGCCAGACTGGTCATGGTAGAGAATCTGCAACACAATGATTAGAGTTATTTCCACTTAGTGAATTGTGACCAAAAAAAGGTTGTTTTTTTTTTGTTTTTTTTGGTGTAAATATATTTGTATTCATTTCAGTAGACATTTACGTGGCCCCGTTCCACAGAACAACCATAGCGCTACGAGATTCGTAACTCCTTAGCAACTCCATGTTTACGTGTAGGACTTACGACTCTTGTAACGTTACGATTGTGCTGTGTAACAGGCCCCGTGAGTGTACAATATTCAGATTGGACTGTCCTTCAAGGAAAGTTTGACTTGTCGCCGTGATGCCATCGAATTTGACTTTACCTTACAGCAATGAAAAGATTTTCATAGGTATAAAATTTCAATGCCAATCAGTCTTAAAACAGTACTAACCTGAAAAGTAGACCTAATAAGGAACATTTTGTCTCTGACCAATGACATGCCTCGTAACAAAACATACCTTGTACTGATATATAGATCCCACATGTTTCGGAGAACGCCATTGGACCATCACCCGCAGACTTTCCCCTTTGCTCATAGTCACAGAGAACTGAGTTGGCTTCTCGGGCTCTGAAAATCAATGTTGCGTGATGAGGAAGGACAGTTGTTGGAGGTCAAGACAAATGTAATAACAAAGCATAACATTGAGGGCTGCACAGGACTGTATTGAGGGCTGTACTGGACTGTATTGAGGAATGTACAGGACTGTATTGAGGGCTGTACTGGACTGTATTGAGGGCTGTACAGGACTGTATTGAGGGCTGTACTGGACTGTATTGAGGAATGTACAGGACTGTATTGAGGAATGTACAGGACTGTATTGAGGGCTGTACTGGACTGTATTGAGGGCTGTACAGGACTGTATTG
>JAUTBV010153239.1:0-10492 GCA_032361325.1 Lepetodrilus fucensis | reverse complement strand
ACCGCAGGGCACAGACAAAACACCCTAAGTTGGACAGCCGTAACCGGTGCTGACAGCTACAATATATACCAAAACACTCGTACCATTGCCGACATAAGCAATACCAGACCAAGTTTTACTGTAACCACTACTACAAAAACAATAACCGATCTAATAAATGGCACTCAATATCACTACGTAGTAACTGCAAAAAAAGGCAGTGCAGAAAGCATAAAATCAACACAGGTTATTGCCACCCCAGTCGCGCCAGTTACTGCACCCACAAACATACAAGCTACCGTAGGGCACAAACAAAACACCCTAAGTTGGACAGCCGTAACCGGTGCCGACAGCTACAATATATATCAAAGTACCCGTACGATTGCCAACATAAGCAATACCAGACCAAGCTTTACTGTAACCACAACTACAAAAACAATAACTGGTCTAACAGCTGGCACCCCATATCACTACGTAGTAACCGCAAAAAAAGGCAGTGCAGAAAGCATAAAATCAACCGAGGTTACTGTTACCCCAGTCTTACTGGTTACCGTACCCACCAACGTACAAGCTACCGCAGGGAACAAACAAAACACCCTAAGTTGGACAGCCGTAACTGGTGCCGACAGCTACAATATATACCAAAGTGAAAGTACTATTGACGATATAAGCGATGTCGGTCCAAGCGTTAATATAACCACTACTACAAAAACAATAACTGGTCTAACAAATGGCACCGAATATCACTACGTAGTAACCGCAAAAAAAGGCAGTACAGAAAGCACAAAATCAGAAGAGGTTACTGCCACCCCAGTCTTACCGGCAACCTTTACAGAAAGTTATGGCAGTATAAACTTTGTAAAAGTACCCAAAGGCAGTTTTACTATGGGTGATACTGGTAAATATTCTGGCGACAGTAATGAAAGCCCCACCCACACCGTAACCTTTGCTAATGATTTTTACGTAGGCAAGTACGAAATAACCCAAGCACAATGGCTTAAAGTTATGGGGAGAAACCCATCACATTTTTCACAATGTGGTATAGACTTAAACTTAGACTGCCCCGTAGAACAAGTAAGTTGGAATAAGGTTCAAGAATTTATTGAAAAACTAAATAGCCAAACAAGCAAAACTTACCGCTTATTAAGCGAAGCCGAATGGGAGTATGCCGCTAAAGCAGGTATCACAACCGACACCTATGCAGGGGACTTAGACATAAAAGGAGACAACCTATCTACCACTATCAGCCGAACTGCCCCAATATTAGATGCTATTAGTTATTACGGTGGTAATAGTGGGGTAAGTTATGTGGGCAGTGAAGATTGCAGTGGCTGGCCAGAAAAACAACATACCAGCAATCTTTGTGGTACGCACAGTGTAGGTGGCAAACAACCTAACGCATTCAACCTGTACGATATGATGGGCAATGTAGGTGAATGGACGCAAGATTGTTATAATGATAGCTATAATAGTGCCCCTGTAGACGGTAGTGCATGGTTAACAGGGAGTTGTCCGTTCCGTGTGTTCCGTGGTGGTTCGTGGTCCTCTATCGCACGGCGCGTGCGTTCGTCTAACCGTCTCAAGGGTACTACGAGTTTCGCGATCGACTCTGTTGGTTTTCGTCTTGCTATTTCCGCCAGTGAACTTTAATTTTTTGCTTTTACCCTTTGTGGTTAAGAGCATAAACGCATAAAACTATTAATAACTTCAGATAAAAATAGAATGATAACGGGCTACGGGGGGCAGTAAGCCCCCGTTAGTTATTTTGATAAAAAAACATAATACGCCCAAAGCAGAGCAAGATTGCCACGCTTTTAAAAGTTTTAGATAACATTATAGAAATATCATCATTGGTTTCCGTCCTGCTTTTTCCTCCAGTCCGCTTGAATGGTTTATGCTATTTTTGCCAGAATTTTATTAATTACAGTTAATAAGTGTGCAATAGGTGAACATGAAATAAATTCCTGAGTTACTGTTTTATAACTTAAATAGTGAAGTATCAAAGTACTTTTAGTAAAATCACTTAAAAGAGGTGTTTTGTTTTTCTAGTTTAGGAGTTTTTATGGTATTGACGTTAGAGTGACAGTACGCTATTTTTCTATCGCGATTGATATTCCCCTCAATCAATTATTTACTTACAGCAGTGAAACCGATATAAGTAACCCGATAGGTTGCCGTGTTTTAGTGCCTTTTGGTAAAAAACAAAAATTAGCTTTGGTGTTAGAAGAACAACAAATACCCGAGTTTGATTTGTCTAAAATTAAAACGATTGATAAATGGGTAGATGAAAAACCCATTTTAGATGCCGAATCCATCGCGCTTATAAAATGGGCGGCAAGCTATTATTTGTACCCTTTGCCAGCGGCTTTATTTACCTTATTGCCAAGTTATTTTCGTAAAGCAAAATTACAAAAAAACTTATTTGGAAGGGTTTTTACCTGCCCTCAAGCAGTTTCTGATGATCTACTGGATACGCTAAAACGATCTAAAAAACAGCAACAGCTTTTATCTTGTTTTAAAAAACAAACACAACAAACCTTAATTCAGTTAAAAGAAACAGCACAATACAGTGCGCCAGCTTTAAAGCAATTGGTAGAAAAAACACTATTGGTTCAGAGTGAAGCATTTCATTTGCCCAATTATGTTTTGCCAGAACAGGCTAGTTTTTTAACACTAAATAAACAACAAGAAAGTGCCTACCAAAAAATCACCTCTTTACAGGGAGCTTTTAATGTATTTTTGCTAGAAGGTGTAACAGGCAGTGGTAAAACAGAAGTCTACCATCATATTATTCGGGATGTTTTAGACAAGCAAAAACAAGTTTTATTATTAGTGCCAGAAATTGGCTTAACACCTCAACTGCTCATCCGTTTACGAGAGCGTTTTGGTGAAGGTGTTTACAGCTTACATTCAGGAATGAGTGCAACAGAACGTGCAAAAGTTTGGCTAGGTTGCCGAACGAACGAAGTAAAAATACTCATTGGTACACGTTCATCACTGTTTTCACCTTTTCAAAAATTAGGCATAATTATTATTGATGAAGAGCACGATAACTCATTAAAACAGCAAGAGGGTTTTCGTTATCATGCACGTGATTTAGCCATTGTAATGGCAAAGCGCAAAAACCTACCCGTCATTTTAGGCACAGCGACACCAAGCTATGAAAGCTATCATAATTTAGAAAAAGACCATTATTACCATTTAAAAATGACCGAGCGGGCAGGTAATGCCATACCGCCTAAAATGCAATTGGTAGACTTGAACAAGGGGTCGACGCAGGAAGGGGTTTCTGACAGGTTACTGCCAGTTATTAAAAAACATTTAAATAAAAATAATCAGGTAATGTTTTTTATAAACCGTCGTGGCTTTTCGCCCGTATTAATGTGTGAAAAATGCCGTTGGATGAAAGACTGTAATCGTTGTGATAGCCACATGACAATGCACCAAGGGCGTAATTATTTTTATAAAATGAAATGCCACCATTGCGGTAGTCAAGCACCTGTGCCAAGTAAATGCCCCGACTGTGGCTGTGAAGATATTATTGCAGTAGGGCAAGGAACAGAGCGGATAGAGAGCTACCTATCCATTGCATTCCCAGATAAAAAAGTCATTCGGATTGATCGTGATAGCATGTCTAAAAAAGAAGCCTTACAAAATAGCTTAGACAAAATAAATAAAGGCGAAGTTGATATTTTAATTGGCACGCAAATGTTGTCTAAAGGGCATCATTTTAAAGATGTTACCTTAGTGATTATTTTAAATGCAGATAGCGGTTTGTACTCTGGTGATTACCGCGCGTTTGAGCAAACAGCACAACAAATTATCCAAGTAGCAGGGCGAGCAGGGCGAGAAGAAAAACAGGGTGAAGTTTTTATACAAACCCAATTTGTAGAAAACGAAATGCTACGCCGCCTAGTTAGAGAAGGTTACCAAAGTTGTGCAGCCATTAATAAACAAGAGCGTATGGCAGCAGGTTTTCCACCTGCGGCGCGGTGTATTTTATTAAGGGCAGAAAACTTTGATCAAAAACTAACGTGGGATTTTTTAATACAAATATCAGAATGGTTACGAAATATTGATGCTAATGAAGTTCGGGTTTTAGGCCCCGCTATTTCACCTATTGAACGTGTTGCAGGGAAATACAGAATGCAGTTGCTTGTTTTGTCAGACAATTACGCACAGTTAAGAGGCATAGCCAAGATGCTCTTTAATGAATTGCATAAAGGCAAGTTTGGGCGAAAGATTCGTTGGTCTTTGGATGTTGACCCTGTAAATTTAAGCTAGCAAAGCACAGAATAACGACTAAATAAAGTCATCGCTCACATTCGTTTCAGATAATATAAAACTAGGTTAAATCAAAGAGCCTTTAACCTACAAAAGGGTGCGCTTTAGAATAAACCCAACCTTGATGGCAAGCTCTACAATAAACTAGGTTTTATCTTTGCGTTTAGCAGTTACTTTGATACGGCTACCCAAAACTTGAGATAACCCTATTTTAAATACAGCTTAAACCCTGCTTAATACATTGCAATATATTTGTCTGGAATAATTAATTCAGTTAGATTTTTGTTGAGGTATTCTTTTTTGTATAGTCAAATGTCTTTTTTGGCAATATTTTCTAAAAGGAATGGCGTTTGTAGTTATAGCCAGAAAAGAAGTTATAGATGCCATTCATAAATTAAATTCAAGACCAAGAAAGTATCTTGATTATGCAACACCATATAAAGAATTTATAAAACTCACAGGTATTGGTTTATGAGGTGAACCCACCATGTAAAATATTATAAAAAACAACAATAAAAGAAATAATAAAAATACAACAGACATAACGGCGGAAAAGAATATGCCGTTTCCTCTAAAAAATAATCCAAATAATTGAATGCTATTTGCTAAAAATGCCCAAATGGTATTAATTAAAACAGATACAAAATGAATAATAGTTGGTAGTAGCGTAGTAGATACCATAAGCGTTATCATCGTGGTTGTTGAGCTTGTAAATAAAAAGCTAAATGACCCATCTTGAAAAATAGCTTTTATTATGGAGTTAAAATATATATCAATATCGCTTACTTGAAATGTACCACCAGTATTTTGGAATAAATAAGCACCTCCATATAATACACCTAAGACTAATAGTTTAAACCCTAAAGCATAAAGGAAATCTACTAGGCTAATTTTAAGAAAAAATGGGAAACTATATGTTTTTTTGCTTAATAATTTTTGAAATTCATACCTACTAACACTAAGCGATAAACTATCTATAAAAGCATTTGATATAGGCATAATAACGAAAAATACTATAAATAAGTTTTTTATCTCTTTTTGTGACATATCTTTTAGTTTTGGCAATAGTTGAAATATATTGTCCGTTAATGAGCTATCGTCATTAATCATACCTATAAATATAACCATAACCACAGCCACAGCCACAGTCACACTCGCACTCCTCGTACTCGCAATCGCAATCGCAATCGCAATCGTAATCGTAATCGTACCCGCTCTCGCAATCGCAATCGCACTCGCACTCGCACTCTCATTTGCAGGCATAAATACAAATATAATTACTGGTATAAGAAAAACTAGCTTTATTAGAAAGGAAGTTTTTTCAACAACTGCACTATAAAAAAAATATATATAAAGTACGAATAATAATACAAATTGCCATAATATATTTTTATCTAAATCTACATAGCCCACAACAAAAAGCATAACTACTAAATATATTAGTGATAATATCCAACTACGATAAATTGTTAGAATACTCCAGTATGAAAAGATATGTTTATTATCATTTTCAGTATTAAAAGCAAATATTTTATCTGACATTTTTATCAAATAGGCGCTTCTTTGTTTTGCTTTTCTATTGATTAGTTTTACAAAGATAGATAAATATTTTTTAATCCTTGTATCAATATTTTTTTTATCTTCTTGTGCAAATATAGAATCAAAAGCCTTATAAAAATCTATAAATATAGGTCTAAACCCTTTATAAAATACCCAAAGAGCAACAGCCCCTATTAATAAGCTAGATGATGTTATTATTGGTATTAATAAATTTAGTATCTCTTCTGGCATTTAATTTCTTTTTTTATAGTGGTAATAAATTTAGTCCTAATTCTTTAAGGTATTTATTATGCTCATCTGTATGTTTGTTAATATCGCTGAATTTGTATATTGAAATTCAAAATGATTCAGTAGATAAATATTTAGAAGTATTTAAAAATATATTTATTTTTAAAAATCATGAAGGACATTATAATATGATGATGAATATCTAACCAGCCCATAATAAAAAAGTTAATACAATACACCCAACAAAAAGTCAAAGGCGAATGAAAAAAAATAAAGATGTAATAAATGAAAAAAGCATAAATGATGTAAATTATGAGCTATTAAAAAAGCAGTTTCCTAATGCTGTAAGTATTGATGAAGATGGTAAATATAGTATAGATTCTCAAAAGTTACAAATGAGTTTAGACCCATCAAAAGCAAATATAAAAGAAGATGGTTATGGGCTAAACTGGGTTGGTAAAAAAGAGGCGTATTACAAGGCATTTTCTAAAAACTATAAGGTTTTAAAGCCTTTAAATGATGATAATAGTAAAAATTGGGATACTACAGATAATATTCTTATAAAGGGCGATAATATTGATGCCTTGAAAATACTTCGCCATAACTATTTTGAAGCTATTAAGATGATATATATTGACCCTCCTTATAATACTAAAAATGATGGATTTGTTTATAATGATAACTTTTCATTAAATACAAAAGAGACGCTTGAAGGGTTGGGATATGACACAGAAAATATTGAGTATATAGAAAATATTCAAGGTGCAAAAACTCATAGTGGTTGGCTTAGTTTTATGTATCCTAGATTGCTATTAGCAAGAGATTTACTTAGAGATGATGGAGTTATCTTTATAAGTATAGATGATAATGAAGTAGCACAGTTAAAACTACTTTGTGATGAAATTTTTGGTGAGGATAATTTTGTAGGAAAATTTATCTGGAATAAAAGTGGTTCAGAAGATGATAGCCATATCAGAAATAATAAAGAATATATTTTATCTTATTCAAAATCTATTGATGATTTTAAAGTTGGATTAGATATAAAAAAAGATGAAAAATTTATCTACTATGATAAAGAAAAAAATGATTATTATAAAAGACAATTATTAAGAAAATGGGGAGATAATAGTAAACGAGAAGATAGACCAAATTTATATTATTCAATAAAAGATGAAAATAATAATGACTTTTATCCAACACTAGCAAACAATGAAGATGGTTGTTGGAGATGGTCAAAAGAGACGATGCAAAAAGCTATAAATAATAACATGATAGAATTTGCACAAAATGGAAGATATGAAGCTTATGAAAAAATATATAAATCTGATGAAACGAAGAGAACAAAAAAGTTTCAATCTTTATTGTTAGAATATGGTAGCAGTGCAGAGGGTACAAAAGAGATTAAAAATTTATTTGAGAAAAAATTATTTTCAAATCCTAAAACTATTAAACTAATAACAGCATTGATAAAAATTGCTAATAATAAAAACGACATAATCTTAGACTTCTTTGCAGGAAGTGGCACAACCGCTCATGCAGTAATGGATTTAAACGCTCAAGATGGTGGAAATCGTAAATTTATCTGTGTTCAAATAGATGAAGAAACACCAGATAAAAGTGAAGCTAAAAAAGCGGGATACAATACCATTTTTGATATTACACAAGAGAGAATAAAAAGAGCTGGCGAAAAAATAATTAAAGATGACATAATAAATCAAGATTTAGATATAGGTTTTAGAACTTTTGAAATAGTAGAAGATGAAAAACAAAAGATATATCAAAAACCTTTAGAATATATGACGCAAGATGATTTACTGGCATTTACTAATAAAAATATAGAAAGTAGCGAAGATATACTTTATAACTTACTTGTAGCAGATAGCCTACCACTTAGCACAAAAATACAAACACTTATAAACGATAAATTATATCTAGCATTAAATGTGGCTTTTGTATTGGGTGATATAGCTATAGATGATTTACTAGAAAAACTAAAATCTTGTAAAGAGTTAGAATATATTACTATTTATTCACCTAATATTAGTGATGATAAATTTACATTAGAACTTGAAAGTGCAGTAAGTAGCATAGGCATTAAAACCGATAAAATAAAATTTAGAGGTTAATAGTTTATGAGCCTAAAAATAAAATTTGATAGATTAGATTATCAAGAAAAAGCAGTAAATAGTATAAGTGATGTTTTTAGAAATATTAAATTTCTAAAAAACGAAAATAGAAAAAGTAATCCATCTTTTGATTTAGGACGCTTTAGGCAAGTATTAGCCCAAAATATTCAAAAAATAAGAGAGATAAACAAAGTTGAAATAGGCGATATATCTATAAAAAATGAGTTAGTAATAGATACACTTATGGAAACTGGAACAGGTAAAACCTTTACTTTTTTAGAGTCTATTTATCGCCTTAATCGTGATTATGGATTATCAAAATTTATTATACTTGTGCCATCAAACCCTATACGACAAGGGACTATTAAAAATATAAAAATTACTAAAGAGTTCTTTGTAAAAGAATATGGTAAAAATATATCTACATTTAATTATAGTGAAAAAACAGTTCAAAACTATATCCATGCAAGTGATGTAAATATATCTGTGCTTGTATCTACCTATCAATCATTTAATAGGGCATCAAATAGAATAAATAAAAAGAGTGTAGAACAAGATTTATTTAGCCATACTAAAAGCTATATGGAAGCTATAGCACACTTAAAACCTGTGATTATTATAGATGAGCCACATAGATTTGAGGGTAAACAAACAGCTAAATATTTAAAAGAGTTTAACCCACTTTTTACACTTAGGTTTGGAGCAACTTACAAAAACGATGAATATAAAAACCTTATTTATACCCTTGATAGTGTTGATGCTTTTTCGCAAGGTTTAGTAAAAGCTATAACGGTTGATACAGTTGGCAATGAAAATGTTGATAAACATACGCTATCTTATGTCAGAGTAAAAGGTGCAAACCAAAAAGAATATATAGCCGAAATAGAATATAAAGATATAAATTCTAAAACTAAAAAAGTTCATCTTAAAAAAGGTGATAATTTAGGTATTGAATCTGATATTGAGTATTTAAATAGTTATATAGTTAATAAAATTACAAAAAGTGAAGTCTTATTTTTAAATGGTATTTCTTTAGCATTGGGCGAGAGTGAAAGCTATGGCGTGCTTTTAGATGCTATGCAACAAGAGATAGTAAATACCGCTATCCAAAACCATTTTGAGAGAGAAGAAGAATTATTTAAGCATGGTATAAAATCACTTTGTTTATTATTTATAGATAGAGTTGATAAATATCTTCTTGATGATGGAAGCAGTGGAGAATTAGCAAAACTTTTTGAAAAATTGTACTTAAAAAATTTAAATAAAGTACTCAAAAAAGATAATTTAGATCAAGATTATAAAAAATATTTATTAAAAACAAAAGATAATTTAAAAGAGCTACATAGTGGATATTTTGCAAAATCTAAAAGCATAAAAGATGAAGAGGAAGCGATTGAGCTTATTTTAACTAAAAAAGAGGAATTATTATCTTTTGATACTAATTTGAGATTTATATTTTCTCAATGGGCATTGCAAGAGGGTTGGGATAATCCAAATGTAATGACTCTTTGTAAATTAGCACCTAGTCATTCTAAAATATCAAAACTTCAACAAATTGGGCGAGGTTTAAGACTTGCAGTTAATCAAGATGGGCAAAGAATAACAAAAGAGCATAATGATTTTGATTTTATAAATGAGCTTTTTGTGGTCGTTCCATCAACTGAAAGTAATTTTGTTAGTTCTATACAAAAGGAAATTAGTAATCATAGTGTAAGGCAAGTTTCTAAAATATTTAATGAAGAAATAATGGTAGAAAATAAAATATCTACTTCTTCAAGATCTGCTGTTAGGCTCTTAGATAAACTAGAAAGTTTAGGCTTCATAGCAATAAATGATAAAGATATGAGTGAGATCGTTATCTTAAAAGATGAGTATAACCAAAGGTCAAAAAAATTAGTAGATTTAGATATTAAAGGGTGCGATTGTCAAAGACTAAAAGAGTATTTTGATAGCTTCTTTGCTACTACTAGTAGAGTAAAAGCAAAAGATAGAAGTGGTATAAAAGATAAAGGTAAAATTAAAATAGATAAAAATAAATTTCGGAAGTTTAAAAACTTATGGGATACGTTAAATTATGACGCTATTGTAAAATATAATATAAATAGTACAGAATTGATTGAAAAATCAGTTAGTAAAATAAATGAAAATTTTATAATAAGTACTCAAGATATAATTATCAAACGAGATAAGCATATAGAAGATAGACACAAGCATGATAGCGAAGATGACACAGTAAGCGTAACCACTCATAGTATATTTACAATTTATGAATTTATAAAGGCACTTAGTAATAACACAAAACTAAGCATTCAAAC
>JAUTBV010153228.1:0-10493 GCA_032361325.1 Lepetodrilus fucensis | reverse complement strand
GTAGTAGTAGTAGTAGTAGTAGTAGTAGTAGTAGTAGTAGTAGTAGTAGTAGTAGTAGTAGTAGTAGTAATAGTAGTGGTAATAGTAGTAGTTACAGTAGAATATTTCTATTATTATTATTATTATTACAGAAATAATTCCAACTACCACATCACCTAGAGCAGTCAAGGACACCACAGTCAGCTCTGCAACGTTGACAGGGACAGCAGCTACAACCACATCTGCAACAACGACAACGACTACGGAGGAACCTGGTGACGGTGAAGGTTGGTCATTGTATTTATGTATCTTCCTCTTCAACAGTATCCGCCGTGATGTATGGGTAGTTTCTTAATACATAGATGTCACCATGTGTTTTACCTAACGTACCATTTAATTGTTAAACACTATCCCACCGATGCGGGCTTCAAAGGCCCAGCTGTAACATGAAATTAAAAGCAACCACATTATATAGATAATTTCTATGAAATGTGTGCACGTACGTTAGTGGAAGGTTGTAATCCCTGGGTGAATCCCTCGTAAAATATCAAGTTATGTATTATCTGTATTACCTTTCTTGCTAGATATTGTTGCACAACTTCGAATACTAGTAGTTTATAGATAATACAAAATAGTACAGCCGTACCTCTTTACATGCAGTGGATCTTGTGCGATGTTAATATTATTTAGTTCACTTGTACTGAACATCGCAAGATACATATGTAGTAGGATATTGCGTTCCATTGTTGTCCTTTCGGATATTATTTTTCATTTTTCATTTTTTGTTTTTAATTGTCGTTTAGAGTCGTTTTCAAGATTCTTTCACTTACGTCACGACTTGTCAGTTTAGAGCAGGACGAAACCCGCACCATCCGTAGCGCTGAATAGTGTGGTAAACCTGCGAGCACTGGCTGGTACTGAAAGACCAAGGAAGATACAAAGAAACTCACCCAAGTGTCTTGGAATATAAAATATATCAACACGAGTCGTGAAAGTTATTAAATCCGAGCCTTTGATATATCGACGAGTGTTGATATATTTGATTGTAGTGATGACATTATCAAATATTTGGGTCAAACGATATCTACAGTACTGACATCACAATGCTGTAGAACAATCAAATAAACCACAAATTGGGTCTACTGCTGTAGATATCGCTTGCTATTTGAAAGCGATATCTACTGTCAAAACACAGTATTGGGTGATAAAACTGCATAACAGGCAATGCACCCTATCAATATCGCGTCAGAAAGGTAAGTTTCAGGATTCGGACTCGGGACCTTTGTCTCCGAAGGTAGTATAGTATTTCTAAAGATGTCACTAGTATTATCCTAAATGTGCTATTCTCAATGAAGTCTTAATTCAAGATTTCATTGATTCTTAGACTTAACAATTCAGTTTTATGTTTTAAAATATAATAGCAGTATTTACAATATTTTGAAATCAAAATCGATCGACTTTTTTTCCTTTTCATCCTTACAGAAGAAGCTTCGGAGGAGGAAGAGTATGGTAACTAGATAGTCTCCAGTCAATTAGTGTTTTAGATCTGTGCCAAATGTGCCAAAAGTATGAGGTGGCGGGAATTATGATAAATTGTCTGACGGATTGATGCCAAAACGTCTCAGCATGTGCACTTATGTGTTGTATACGTATAGCTGTCTTAAATGGGACAACTGGCTTGACCACTTAAAATGTGTCGTAACCTCGCTGTCTTAAATAGGACTAAACCGCTTGTATTTGGTTTCCTTCTTGCTTGGTAATTCGTTATCTGTATCGTTATCTCTATAACCTGGGAAAATTTGAAATATATTTAACAAAAATGGAGAACTAAATATTCTTGTTATTAATACCATAATGATAGAATTAATTATCTTATTTCCACTATTTTTTCCCCTTTCATTTCTATTTGTTTTGTGTGGTATTAATGTGTGTATTCATATTAGTTAATATCGGTTTGTGGTTTACCTACGTGTATTTATATTTTATATTACTGAATAATATATAATCAGTATTTGAAACTTCATTTTGTGAATAATTACAGTTAGAAAATGTGCAATCACAACTATTTGACAGATTGCAAAACATGCTCAGCCAATAGTGAGATTAGCCACGGAGTTCCATCTACTATAGCGCTAAGAAGATTTGTTACAATATTAAAATATTGTGGCACATGCTGAAACTGTAGCTTTGTATCCAATATGTTTGTGTATACCAATCAAATGCACAAACTTTCAGGTAAAATATGTTTGACCATGTCAAAATACCGTGATTGTAGGCAGTTAATCCTCTTGGTGTTTTTTTTCAGAGTACGAATATTGAAGATAGGATATCCAAATGCAACTGTGAATATTGGCTGTGATATATTCACATGGTTGCGATCAAACACTTAGGAAATATCATCAACATCAACATCGTGCTTGAAGTGCACCAATTTAAATAACAACCATCACTGTCCAAATAGCAATAACGTTTATTTATATATATACTCTTGCTAAAAATTGTTGTCGCCCTTAAACTATTTCTATGACTTGGTATGTTTTACTGTAAAAAAATATTCCCAGACACATGGCTGTGTTCTTAGGATTATTATTCCTTCGGAAATAGATTCAGAGTATTTATAACATTGCGAACCATGATATCAGTGGATTCTCATTTGGTATAATGATGATTGATTGTTGTTTTTATATGATTTATTTTTACTTTTGTAATAATGCCTAATTATATAATGAAATAACCTGTTATTTTTAAATTTCCCATTGTACCAGTGCGTTAAACTTACACATTTAAGTATATAATTACATTCAGCACTGAACTAATGTATTTCACATCACCGCACCGGGTATCAAATATACTTGACACTGGAGTGGAATTAGACAGTGACTTTGGGGGTGACAATCATTATTACCAAGGGTATGTTATTTCACGACTGTTGTTAGTCAAGTTCATCTCATTTAATTAATACTAATTTATATAGGTGTTTCCACATATCATTTCTCATTAACACCGAACCGAATATATATATATATATATATATATATATATATATATATAGATAGATAAATTATTTGCAATAAATTATTCGTTCGTATTCAAATTGTTGTTACATTATTTATATATAAATGATTATTAAGTAGAATATAACCCACTCCGCCTCGCCATGTGTGACAGCTCTCTCTCTCTCTCTCTCTCTCTCTCTCTCTCTCACTCACTCTCTCTCTCTCTCTGTATCCCTGTCGCTCTTTCCCTCTATCTCTGTATCCCTATCTCTGTGTTTCTATATATACTGAGGGGCAAAAGAAACTTTACACTGAACTATAGTGTTTCTATTAACATATCAATGCGTTACTCGAACATAACCAGACTAAAAACATTTGTCCAAATCCTACCTAAGTATAAATGAAGAATCGAGTCGCAAATGTGAGTGAATTCTGTGCAATGCCAAACAATGGTAAAACAGGTTATGTAGTTCTGTCAAAATGTGCACACTAAGAACATGCGTATAAATTGTACACTCCGACACTGTGATACCGTAAGTAGTAAAATCATGCTAGAGAAACGCCCAGATTATCACAACAAGATAGAGAAGAAGAAATTGGTATGGCTAAAATGGGAGCAACAACGCTGCATATCGCCAGAAAGTTTAGTTGATCAAGGCAAACGACTTCTGCGCTGTTTGAACGTCATAGACAGACAGGACTGACACAGGACAGGCCTAGTACAGGAGATCCATGCTTTACAACATAACATGATGACCAGTATATTCGGAATGTCCACTTCCGTAACAGGTTCGTGACGACTACGTCGACAGCAGCAACAGCGCTCGGACGTCATATCAGTCGATGCACCGTCCTAAGACGTCTGTAGACGTGCTGCAGGTATTAGGGCGTATTATATATCATCACTTCCGTGGAATGGTACTGACCCCGCGACATCGACGTCTCCGATTACAATGGGCAAGAATCGTACGACGTTGGCAGCGACGTGAATGGCAGAAAGTGCTATTCACGGACGAAAGTCGATTTAGTCTGCATCATGTTGATGGGAAAACCCGTGTTTACAGACGTAGAGGGGAACAACTGGTGCCGAGATGCATTCAAGAAGAGTCTCTATTAGAGAGAATGGCGACGGAACGTCATCGAGCAACTGACAACATCAACGAACCGGCATGAGGTAGCGTTCACCAATGCAGGTGGGAACATACGCATTACTAGCCATCTGGAACCGACAAAAACATTCAAATTTCAGCACAAACAACAAGTCCCTATGTTATAGATGATGTGAACATTGACTGTTTGACCCCAAATGCATTCAAGAGCCATGTACACATGATGCATTGTGCAGACACACCTAAGTTTATGTATACAGAGCAAGTAATTGTGACATGATGTAATACATCCATTTCACAGCCGATATCCGTTGTGGTTTTTTTTTCTCCAGGCATTCAAAGTCAGTGTAAAGTTTCTTTTGCCCCTGAGTTTATCTCTTACTACCCCCCTTTTTTCTCTCTATGTCGCTCTCTCTCTCTCTCTCTCTCTCTCTCTCTCTCGCTCTCTCGCCCTCGCTATATTTCTACTACTATACCTATTTCTCTCTATCTGTCTCTTTCTCTCTCGTTCTCTCAAGAATGTTTTATGTGATAATGCACTCTGATCATGATTTGATAAATTGGTAGGATTGTCATAATTAATCACACCTATTTATTACCGTGTTTGGCAAGAACAAATCCAACCTAATTCCACAAAACTGCAAAGATTGAGTCATGCATATTGAATAGTTTGCTTATATGAATTTAGGTACTATACTCAGTGCTACCTACGCAGTTGTTGGTATACGCAGTCGTATGTACAGTTATGCTTATGCTATTAAAGATGTGCTATTTAGTGAGAGCTTTACTACTACTACTACTACTACTACTACTATTACTACCACTACTATTATTATTTTTTATTTTTTCTATTATTTTATAAATATGTTTTTATTATTATTATTATTATTATTATTATTATTATTATTATTAAATATACTATTATTATTATTATTAATAATAATAATACTAATAATTAATAATAATAATAATAATGATAACAACAATAATAATATATTATTAATAACAGTGTATGTATTTACAATATAATCCTAGCAGGTACCCATTAACTGATGATTGAAGAAGGGCATTTTCTAACTTGTATAGGTTATTTGTCTTCGCTGTACACTTACTGAAGCTTTTCAGCCTATCTTTGAGTGTGGAACGAGTTCTAAATGAAAGTAGGCTCCTCAGCCAATATAAAACAGATGGCTCTATCTGCGCACTAGCTGAGCCCGATCATGCTTAACTTCAAACGCGATACGATCATAATTCATTAGTCGACACAGCTGCACCAAGTGTAGGTCATTGATATGAAAAAAGAACTGACAGTTTTATTTGTATTGTGTTCATAATATACTGCTTCGCCCCATAAATGTACTTTTTATCACATTCAAATTAGTTCATGATATATGTATGTCAACGGGTTGTGGTTTTTTTTCGATTGGAGAACAAGGAAGTTTAATGTGTATATTATAATACATTAGTGTCTATAATATAATGGCTGTGCAATGGGTACAGAAACATTTTATACTGATCTGAAAAGGAACATTTATATATAAAACATAAACGCATAGCATTTAATAATAGTTTACATAATACAGTATTTAAGCGAATGGTGGCGATATTTTGTTGTTTTTTAAATCGGGGTCCGCATTGGTTCTACCTCAAGACAGAATTAATACGATGCGGTACGATGATATATGTGCGAATCAATAAGAATCGCACCAGGAAAGCAACGAATTGATAAGAATGCAAAACGATCAGATACGAACCCAAAATAATTGACATGAATTGACACGATGCAGTACGCAATTCGCAGGACCCCTGTGATTGTTTTGATCTTTTCCAAGCAATACTATTCGCCTGCGGTTGTGGCCGATCTAATACGAAAGTGGCAGCGAACTAAAAATAAGTAATTCGAATCAATACGATGATGCACTATGCGCAACGAATGCCTGTTCGTATTAGTTCGCAGCCAAAAATCGCCACAGTTGGACCTAAGCATAAGAGGGTATTGTTTTAATTTCATACCCACAAAATTGATAGTGTTTCTACCGTGAACTTATAATTCGGCCCAAGCTGACAGAAGCCCAATGTAGCCATGCCTTTTAGAAGTTTAGAACTTCAACTTTTTCAACTTTTTATTTCCCATGTGACCACTCACAGTGGTCTATGGTACATATAGTATGACATTGGATTAATAGCTGCTAACACAGAATTGTTTACGTACATAGGACACGAATTTACTTCATTTAATCTTGATAGACATTGACTGAGAAGTAAATAATTGTTGAAGCTTGTGGTAGTTGGCATTTTTACAATAATATTGTTTAATAAAACGTTTACGTATATTCTGACATATCAAAGTTATTGATTATGATCATGAAGACATCCATCTCAAGACGTTGGTACTGTTAACGGCAATACAGATCCAGACATGACCAACCCACTTCCGGGAGACCAAAACCTCTACAGCCATAACTCATGATCGTTACATCTGGGGACGTAATTCACGCCATATAGAACAGCCCCCGCTACTCAATGCGGTATATGGGAGCGTCGCTGGACAACATTTCGCGGTATTAGGATACCTTGACAATAAATTTGTATAGGTTCTTCAGTGCCTTATACATTTTCATTAATTAACCCTATATCAGATTTACAACACGAGTTGGATGGATATTTGGGTCGACGTCGGCCGTGGACGTTGCAATTACTGGAACGCGTCATCTCGGATGATTGCGTGACCAAACAATTCACATACTCGAATCTGGTCGCACTGGCTTCATGGGCAGGTGGTTCCAAGGAAATATAAATACGGATGGTGGAGAAAGAAAAAAACACATATATTGACATTTGATGATGTTGACCATTGTTCACATTTAATGAAATATTCAAATTTTAAAGGCACTTTCTCCTCCACCAGTATTTATTAGTGTATGCTATCATGTGATTCTATTAAATTTAGTTTTAAGTAATTGAAGACTAATTCCATCTAATGAAATCGCCTATGCGGTTTTCTTTTTGTTTGTTGTTTTATTGTTAGTTTGTTACTGGTTTTTTTTATGAGTGTAACATATGCCATGACTAGAAAATATATCTGTTTCCTGTTCTTAATGTCGTCTCAAATGCACAATACATTCACACAGCAGTACTATCTCAGCTACATCACTGACTGAATACTGTACTTAAACAGGCCGAAGTCATACACTGCATCATATTTAATGTCACAAGTAAGCTTATTACGTGACAAGATTAACGGTGGCAGGATCTGTGATGTAGACAAGTGGAAGAATCGAGTTGTACCTGACCTACATGAGACACACAATATATATATATATATATATATATATAAGTAGAATATTACCAGAACCTAAATGACACGCGATATGAGTATGCCCACACATTGTATCTTAAAAGAATGTCCGTAGATGCCTGACATGATATGGTATGTCAAAACTGCGGAAGACGATGAGAACGTAATGACCTTTCTGTTCATGGTTTTAATTGTACTGACGTTCTTAACGACGCAAGTGTGTGTCTTAATCTTTTTTTTTCTTTTCTTTTTTGAATTGGGGTTTAAAGTCGCTTTCTAGAATTTTTCACTTATATCACGACTTGTCAGTTTAGGGCAGGAGGAAACGCGCAACATCCGTAGCGCTGAATGTTGCAGTAAACCTGCGAGCACCGGCTGGTACTGACAAGACCAAGGATGCTAAGTGCATTGCCACTCTACAGTCAGTGCATCCTATCAATATCGCGTCTGAAAAGTAACTTTCGCGAACATTGATGCCGGGCCCATTCAAATTAATGCAGTCAATAATGATATCATACTATATGTTCTAAGTAACTCTAAGTGTTCCATTTCCTGACATAAATCTACAATTCAAGGTCTAATGGTACGTTTAAAGCTTGTTCATCGTATTGTCTTACATAATAGCACAAATCTAAAAGGTTTTTAAAGTGAACATTCATTATAGAAATTTGCGAATGTATTAGGTACGGTAATATTGATTGACACTCTCTTGACAAACTGTCACGATGTTTTCTTCCGGCCAGCTAGAAAACCATTCATAACTAAGCCAATGATTGTATGTTTATAGCTGACCGTATGTCAACAAATACCCGAACGTGAATTAATCGGGTGTGATGACGTTTAACCGTGCTGACGGTCATTTTCAATAATAAACGGGGACGGCATTCTTGACAAATAATGAATAGATTATTTGTCCAGGGAAAACATTATGACCATTAATAAAAGACACTTCCTTTAAAAATCAAAGCATTCGATATTATTGAATAAATCACTGATGCGTTGATAAAGACAATAACAGCACTTAAGAGATGACACCGTCATCTAAATCGCATAGTCAACAAACATGAAAACAGACTTCTGATTGGTCGAGTGAGACATGGCTTTATCTTCCCTTTCCTCTACAACAGATATTATCTAGGAGAGAAGGAAGCATAATTAAAGATAACCCATGCATCCATTTCCTGTTGCGATGCTTTTGTCCAATCCCGCGGAGAGAGAATGCATATTTCACAGCAAGAAATGTTGTTCTAAATTAGACTTTTGGAATTCCCAATGGCTTACAGAATTTGATGTGTGGAAACCGGTTTCTTATAAAGGGTCCGAGATGGATGCGACTGACACTATTGGACGGATTGATGATACATTACATTTTATCATAGCCAAAACAATATTGGTTATCTAGAGATAGTGTACTGAGCATGATTCATGTTGTAGCGTCTGCGGTAATTATTAAATCTCCGACAAAATTCCGTCGGTACGCGCTGTACCAGATAAACAGACATTTCCGGCTCCGTGCTGATGATGATGACAAACGTTGAACACCTAGGTCCGTATGCACAGACGTAGTTTAGTTAAACCGTAGTTTAAGGATCATACCGACATCAGTACAACTCATCGCTTAAACCTAGTTTAGTATAAACTGTGGTTGAACTACGTTTGTGCATACGAACCCTAGAGTTAGCCGTCCATAGGCGCGTGAGCTGTCGACCAATCGGTATGTTCGTTATATTCTTTCAAGTCACGTGTCCTCAAGAATAGTTCCTGCCGATCAGTGAGCGTTTTAGTAGGACAAGATTTTTATACTATTTGATTACTTCTGATTTTATGAAACAAACTTTCTGATCTTCTACGAACATCGCTATGGAGCCGCTCCTGGGAGTTGCAAGAACGTTATTTATGTATGTATTTATTTCCGGTACCACCTTGAGTGGTAACATGGACATACAATGAACTTGAACTTGAGTTAACTAGCTGCTACCGCGTACATGACCGGATGTGTAATGAGTGAACGTCGTTAAGAAAAGCATCCACAATGCTTATCAAGATTCGAGTATGCAAAACATCTTAAATGTGGTTCTACACATTAAAATGCATACATGTACTCAAGATAGGTTCGCATCTTTCTAATGGATGAAAACAAACGTTCTATGAGAGAGCAAGAGGGCACACACCCTGGAAGTATCTGTCTTCCTCTATCTTGTTCATGTAAAATACTTATACAAAAATCCACGAACTAGAAATGAAGAATTGAATGAAAAAGGACAATGCTCTCAAATCTACAGCTCATTGGTTGCTGTCTGCATTCATTGTTGTGTGAGATCTAATCACGCCATAACAATCACATTAATCATGATTCATGCAATTTAATGATTTATTATCCTACAAATTATTTGTGTCTATAATATAAAGTTTATAGTCTATATATAAAGTCTATTAAATTTGCTGAACTTTAGAAAGCATTATCTGAGTTTTAATATACCCATTATGCTAATCCATAAACTCTATCATGCAATTTCCCCTATTTGATCTACTTGATGTTTAACTAAAACGACACAGATCATACCAACCCTCATTACCAGGTTAATATCATGATATAATAACATAATAAATCTTTGGTATCATTGTCGTGTATTCTTTGAACGTTACGCGGCTCAGTTAGCGTTTCCACAATATAGTGACGATTCAGGAAAATTACTTACGCCGAGAAATCATATTTATCGTATATTATGATCCTACGGGGTTTAACGTTGTCATTTTTCGATTGTAAGAAACCAATAATATATGACATATATCATATCATTGCATTCTTATGGCACAATTATTCATAAGGAAGCCCTTAGGGATATCAATTCTGATAGACGTTCCGACGGTGTTTTAGTAGCTATTGTCATTTCTCGTCGTTAATTACTTGTGCTATGGCGACCAATAACAGTATATTCAGTTATGGGTCAATTTGAATGGACATAGGTTTGATTTGTATCCCTCAAATGTTAGTTCCATTTGCATCATTATGCACCACCAAGTGTTATGCGTTCAATGCAATCTGTCATTGAATAATAGGGTCATAACTCCATATCAAGTAAGTTATTTATTATAAGGAAACAATAAGTA
>JAUTBV010153217.1:0-10493 GCA_032361325.1 Lepetodrilus fucensis | reverse complement strand
TTAGCAATGAATAGAGCAAGTGGCCTCACCTACCTCGAGTAGGCTTCCTATTGTCAGCTGATTATCAATGTTGACAAAATTAGGTGAGAAGAAACCACTCGGATTCATCGACAGGAAATGCGTTCTCATGCTAAAAACAACACTTTGATAAATAAACAGTGAAATAGCACAGCATTAGATTGCCTCTAGAGTTTACTGTGCATATATAAGGCACCATCATTATGTCCAGGTATATTCACTTCATCACAATGTCTATGAGAGCTTGGTTGGATTATCCGCAGCTTAGGGCTTCAATTTCCGCGCAGACCTTTTCCACGCAGACTTTGATTCTGCGCAAGTTACCTTTGCGCGTAGAGTGGGTGATATAAGTCTGCGTCTAATACAAGTCTTTTACAGTATTTGGTATATATGTTATTTTTAATTCATAAGCATGATAGTTTGAATCATGTAACGAAACTTGAAAATGTATTATTACTATTAAACAACTGTTGCATTGTGTTCTTGTATACTCCACAGATAATACAGTTGGGTCAAAATGGACTTCTCCCAGGTCAGTCGTTCATGCTTCAGGGTCTTGGTCAGGGTCAACCAATCCAGATTCAGGGCCAAATACCACAGACTATACAGATTCAGGGCCAGAATGGACAGATCCTGCAGCAGGTGAATATTTTTTCTTACTGTTTTTTTCTTTCTTCTTCTCCATTTATGGTCTCATGACATGTGCTAATGTTTTTTTTTATTAGAATTAAAGCAGAATTATTTTCAAACTGATTATGATACATGTGAAAGTTACATTTGATATGTTTATGGTTTTGTTTCAGTTACCTGTGTTTGCAGGTAACACATCAGTGGCTCAGAGTCAAGCTCCACAACAGCTCACGCAACCTGTAAGTATCTCGTACTGAGCTTCCAGTTTTGTGTCCGATACGATTTAGAATCCCTAGAGTTAATTCCCCTTGACTCAAGAGCGTATTCTTTCAAACACTCAATCAACCCTAGGGTAGGTTGTTCACGGTTGTGTGTTCAATCGATTACTCTCTAATAGTCCCTCTTGTCTAGATACAGAGTTTTCATCTTGACTTGATTCCTTGTGATATTAATTAGAGAATAACCCACGAGGCACAAGTGATTACGGAAAATATTCTAACTATTCAACATAATCATTGTGTTTTTTTTAATAAATCATGGTGAACTACCGAAAAATTACTAGAAATAGAGAGACAGCCACAGTCCCCTGATGAGCATTAATCCGACTATGCTGTTAAAGTCATTGTCTGGCAAAGACTTCACTATCGTCGAACCTGTTTTGACAAAATCAACACTGTTGTTTATGCAAAAGTTATTGTACAGTAGAAAAAAATATGTTGAATAATGCAATATCTACACATCACATTAACACATATAATCCTGGTTTGTTGATATATTTCATACTCATAGTCCCAACGTATTTACCTGAAAGTATGTCATGTACATTTGATTTGTCCACACATGTATTGGGGTAACAAACTCCATATTCACCACACCCACCCCCCAAAAAATATATATATGTATGCCATTTTATGCCTTAAATATTGTTCTGTTTTATCTGTAGACATTCTGTTTTAACTTTATTGTAGGTGTATCTACAGCAGCCCCAAGGCCAGGTACAATTTATCAACACGCAAAACGGGCAAATACTTTGGCAGCAACCCATTGCAGGGGTAGACAACTCTCAATTACAGCAAGCACAGCCACCAGGTATGCAAGTGGTTATCGATTCAGTTAGTCAATTGTGAAGATAAGAATTACGATAAGCAGTGAACTTTTCTAAGATAATCAAATTAAGTGTTTAAATCACAGGTGGTCGACCACTAGTTGATAACGTTCTAAATAGTTCATTTCATATATGTAGGCCTCGGGGGCCATGTACATTTGTAGTTTCACATAAACACAGAGATTATATATAAAATATTTTCTAACCGTAATAGGGTATTTTACAAATTTACATACATTTTCAAGTATTTGAATATTTTGGGTACGTTTGATTTCATCATCTAAGTGTGCTTATATTCATATCCTGTTTACTATAGATCAAATTGCAATGTAGTGCCTCTGGAGAATAATGCAAGGTGTGCCGTTTGAGTTACTTCTAGCGACTAGACTACTTGGTCGTTTTCGATTATATTATCCTCGTTGTCGGATAAATTCATGACATCACCACACACTCCGACAACGATCCACATCGTTCTATTTATAAATCCTTGTGCTCCGAGTATACAAAATCTAAAACACCCTCGTTTATGGAAAGCGGCAAACTCTGGCAGAGTAATCGAGCAGCTCTGTTCTTGTCGTTTGTTTAGAACCTGAGATTTACATCAACTGCGCATATGTTGACCCGACGCTAGTGTCTCCTTCTCAAAGGCACCCATACATTCTTGTGCATTGTTGCTCATGTGAAAGAAGTGTTCACAAGGTAAAATCCTGGGGATTTCTAAATTTAGAACTGTGTCTGGTTTTCAGGTGTATTCCAGGTGCAGTATCCGTCCACTACCACCCCCGTGCTACAGGACTCCAGTCAGGTGACCTCGTTGTCGCAGTCCCCGTCTGTTGCCACGGCGTCGGACTCGCCCACAAACACGTCCACCAATGGCAGTGTTGTTATGGTAAGCTTCACGGGTCCCGTCGTCACGAATGGGTGAAAATTCCCGCAACAGCGTTAAAACTCCCAAGATTGCTCTAACAAGTCGTAACATCATTGCCCGATCAATGCAGAATTTTAGAGTTGTCAAGATGCCGCAATTCATTTAAACCTTTCCAACATGGACGACACATTGTTTACTGTTTATTAACCCTCTCCATGATGAAGGCAGCCAGAGATACCTTAAACAGTAATGCCTGTGTCCAGTCTAGCAGGGAGAGGGTTAAGTATGAAACAAACATAATTTTGAATAAACTGCAACTATATGTACCGAATATTACTATTAGAATATTATACTTTGTATGTACATATTTTTTTATTAACGTGAATGAGTAGCTTGTCTGAATTCTAGGCTCTTTATCAATTATTATTATTATTATTGTTGTGAAACCGAATGGCTAATTACCCACTGGGAATGTATACTGAGTGCGACTCGCCTATCTGGTTATCTTTGTCCCTTGAGTTACTGGCAGCGTGCATATTTCTGGACTATTTTCTGGGACAAGTCTGTCATGCACGAATACTGAACTGCAACTGGGGAGCCTAGATTTAGAGTGCTCTCACCTTGACTGGTTGTGACAAGTACATTTCACAATATTTTTATTATTATTATTATTAATTTGTATTATTATTATTATTTTCTGTTATTATTATTATAATATCAATTGTAGATATTTCGGACAGTTTGCGATACTACACAGCATACAAGTAATTTGTAATTTTCCAGATGGTCCCCGGCTCCACGAATACACCGACAGTCCCAACGGTTCAGCGCATGCCCATCAGCTGTCCGGAGATTGTGGACGACGAAGAACCTCTGTACGTGAACGCCAAGCAGTATCATCGTATTCTCAAACGAAGGCAGGCCAGAGCGAAACTGGAAGCCGACGGGAAAATACTTAAGGAAAGACGGGTCAGTATGCCTTTAATTTGTTTATAATCAATGCTGGAGGGGGAAATTACTGACAGATAGATGGGTCAGTGCATCTATAATTTGTTTTATTATAATCAATACTGTAGCAAAGACAAGTTGGGATTTAGAAATATTTTCTTGTTGATTTCCAGACATTTCTTACTCACGTCTAGAAATATCTTCTTGTTGATTTCTAGAAATATCTGCACGAGTCCCGACATCGGCATGCGTTAAACCGAGCCCGAGGTGAAGGAGGTCGATTCCATTCGCGGGATGGAATCCTCATTAAGACGGTGAGTTCACTTGGCAAACCGCTTTTAAAAAATAATTTAATTATAATTACACCATAAAATGGGTGAAATATTCCTACAGTGATGTTAAACTCCAAATGCAGGATGCATGTGGCAGGGGTGGTGGCACAGTGGTAGAACATTTTGTAAACCCCAATTAAAAATGAATAAATAAAACAAAAACACACATGCCCCGAGTGGCACTGCTACAACAATTCTCTGGTTTACAGATACGCCAATCTGAGTTTTACCACTTTGGAAAATACTAATTATTATTTTTATTATATTCTGACAACACTGTACTAGTTTTTAGATTTATTTTATATTGGCCAAAATATCAACTTATGTTTATTTATATTTTTGACTGCCAAAATCATCACCGAAAATTCCATAAACCGGGCAATCAAATAGCTTATAGCCTTACAATCTAATTAAAATTAGATACATAGTTTCGCTCCCAATATATACTGACGTACGCTTACATTGATCTAACACAACTGCCTTAGGACTTTGACCCACATTAATCTACCGATCACCTACATTGTGAAATATTCAGGTATCAAATATTTCACTATCCGTATCAAATTATTATCACACAGAAAGTAAGAAAAACATACCAGCAACTTCTGAATGTAAAACACACCCACCAAGACTGATTGGTTAACAGCTGGTTACGGTCAAAGGTCATCCTGACAGCAGTGTAAATGCAGTTGTGTTAGATTGTTGTTGGGCGTATTGTCAGAATATATTTGGAGCGATACTTTTGTATCTAATTTTAATTAGATTGATAGCCTCTAAAGTGTCTTATACAGTTGTATTGTTCTGCATTCCAGGAACCGGATGACACGGAATTTGACTTAAGCAGTGTTTACCAGGTGAAATCAGAACGTCTATCCCCAGTACCCATAGCGCCGTCAGTGAATGCTTTCCACATACCAGAGGGCTGCTGATTATCCCCCTTGAATATATTACCTCCCTTTGACAGATTATTCATTTGCTCACATTATTACATTATTACATTGAAGATGTATTGCCACGGTTTTGGTAAAATAATTAATTAATTATTTGTCGTAAATGGGTGAAAGATTCCCGCAGCGACCTTAAACTCCATATTCACTGGGTGAGAAGGGACACTAGCGTCGGGTCAACGCATGCGCAGTTGATGCGATTCTCAGGGTGTAAACAAATGAAAAGAATGTAGAGCTGTTCGATTACTCTGCCGGCATACGCCACTTTGCGCGCGCGCATAAATAAGGGCATTGTCGGAGTACTTGGAGCACGAGGATTTCTAAATAGAACACTGCGCATCGTTGTCGGAGTGTGTGGTGAAGTCGTGAATTTATCCGAGGATAACATAATGTAATCGAAAACGTCCAAGTAGTCTAGGCGCCGGAAGTAACTTGTACGGCATACGGCACCCGGCACACCTTGCCGGGGAAGGCAAAAGAAACGCATGTTTGTTTACAACCTGAGACTTACATCAACTGCACATGCATTGACCCGACGCTAGTGTCTCCTTCGCAAACGCACCCACTCACTCGCCATTGTTTTGGAGATAAATATTTTTCTGCAGTAGATTTAAATAGTTAAGGGTTTTTTCTGTCGATATAGTTAATTTATTAATATTAATATTGTTGTCACATAAAGCAGCATTTGGTATTATATTTGCTTTCAGACATTTTATATGTGATTACTAAAATGTCAACATACTTGTCACAGTGTTTCTTTTTAATAAAACTAGGTTGCTTTTACATTTCTTTTATTTTTCTAAATATTAGAAACTTGTAACAACTACCGGTACCTGTGAGAGTTATTTGTAAACACTTATGTATATCTTAATTACTATGATATTCTGTTTTAAATTTATCTGTGATAATCCTCTGTTAATTACCAACAGTTTAATTGATACAAAATTGAGGTGAGTAATACATTTCATCCAGTGCAAACTGGAAGTGCATCTTTAATGGAATAATGTATGATATATTTTTAGTGCCATGAAAAGAGAACTAGTCCTATAATTCCATAGTTTCGTTTCTGTATTGACGCAAGGACTTACGGCTATCTGTGGGTATTTGTACATCTTTTCAAAGCCAACAAAATCTTATTTTAACTATTGGAAGTCCCAACGGCGTAATGTTTTACAAAGATAAATCAGAACATTTTGGTTGTATTTTTTTAGACTATGAAATAGTACTAGAAATACAAGGCTACAAATGTTTATGTCTCATCTATGTATTTGTGCATATTTATATATATATATATATCAAGTTGTGTTCACCTTGTCGATGTTATTGTCTTCGTTTTGTTAAGATGTTTCATTGAAGTACATGCATGACAATAACAAAGTACGGTACTAGGAAAGGTTATTATCATATCTAAACCAGGTTATGTTTAATCCTTAGATATCTGTGAAATAAATCGGCCTAGTATCAATGTAGTTTCTTTAATATATATATATAATTTTCTATAACAATATTTTTTTTTATATATTTTATTTAATTTAATTTATTTTATTTTATTTTGTAAAATTTATTTTTTAATTTTAAAATTTTTATTTTTAAAAATTTATTTATTATTATTATTTTTTAAATTTATGATTATTTAAATTTTTATATTTATCTACTTTATTTATTTATTTATCTACTTTCTCTGTTTGCTGTGATCTCGCTCTAGCAAAATGAATTACATTTACTTTAAAGTATTTTATGCATGTATATATACAAATGCATTTTCTATAGTTATTAAATCAGTAGCAACTAGTTTGTAGACAATAATGCGTAATATTATTTTGTACATTTCCTTAATAATCGTAATCTGAATTTTGTCTTAATTCAAATTCAATTCTTAGCAACATTTTCATATATCTATTTTTCAAAATTAAAATGTTTATCTTGTATTTGGCTCTAGACTAACCTATGCCCGATGTACAGGGGCAAGTTAAATTGGGTTGCATGCATCCTATTTTTAAACATTTGGCACATTTGGTGCCTTTGAAACTTGCCCTGACGAGCCGTGTTGGCAAGTAACTGTAAATGTTAGTCTGGAGCCCAGGTCCAGGTCCGAGTTACGAAACTTTTGTGAGTACGATTTCTTACTCAACTCAGAATTTACATGACATTTTATGAACAAAACTTGAGTGGAGCATGAAATCGTACTGAGAAAAGTTTAATAATTTCGGGGCCAGAAGGCTCTATTTGCGGATCGCTGATACACTGCGTAGAGAGTGCTATGGTTTCGTAGCAGATAAGAGCTTTATGAAATGATATTCAAAATGTTAGTCTGGATCCTTGTTGTATTAATTCAGTTTAGCGACAATGCTTTATATGCATCATGTGACAACCCTGTTAATTTAACTTAATTTAATTTTGAACTTTATTAGAGCCTGGTATCAATATGAACATGTTTGTATGTAAATGTACATAAATATGACGGTCCATGTTGTATACAGAATCGGACACATATCAGTATCATTATGAAATCAGTTTTGCCATGAAATCCGTGCATGTTTAGTCACTTTTTGTTTGTCATGACCAAATCGAGAGCATTTTTGTTCATTATTGAAAATGTCTTTTTGTTTTATCCTGATGCTCTGTGATGCTTACGCATCTTGAATCTCGCCGTACATGGAGTATGATATAAGTGCTATTTGTGTGAACAATCAGTTTATTTGATATTAGTATTATTCTCATTCATGTCCATGATCGTCGCAAATGGGTGAAAGATTCCCGCAGCGACGTTAAACTCTATATTCACTCATGTCCATGATTGGCAGTAGATACGAAATGCATTTCAGAAACAACATTTTATATTTGACTCTTATTTTTTTTTACATGTGTTTACACAGTGTTTATTTAGTGGTTAATAACCCTCTTCCTGCTGGATTAGACATTAGACAGTCCAGCATGTAGAGAGTTAATGCTGACAGCTGTGCTACATATTCCATATATATCTGTAGCCCAATGACACGTCAAACACGATTATGGAGGCAACATGAGATGCTACGAAGTATAATCCAGCAGGGAGAGGGTTAAGTCATTGAATGTATATTGCAGTATTAACCCTCTCTTGGAAAACATTGAACGATTTTTTTTTGTATCAATAGGATTTCACTCCTAACCTCAGTAAATTTAGTCCAATAAATAAACTTATTTCACTTGAATGAAATATTGATAGACAATGGACAATAGCAATTAACATATCTTCATCAATATCAACTATACACAATGTTTACACAAGTCTTCTGTTTTTATTTCCATGCCAAAAATAACATATTTGGAGACATTTATATTTTATTTAATTGGGTTTTCTAGAATGGACAAACGCCATTACATGTTTTGAAGTGCAATATTTCTTGTCTATTATTTATTGAGTTTCAAGTTTTATATTGTATATATAGTTATTGTAGTTCCCATTATCTTGTTTGGTATACCATCAACCTTATTTTAGTAACAAAATACACATTTGATATTCACTTGTATTGCTACATATATTGAACATGTTTTTTCTTTTCTTGTTTGTATATTTTGATATGAACTATGAACTTCTCAAATGTATCAGTTTCTTTATATGGCTGCAGACCACTGTTGAATCGCATACAGACCACTGTTGAATAACGTACAGACCACTGTTGAATCACATCATTAGTAATGTTTGCTTGGCTTTGATTCTGTATCTAGATTAATTTATCTGTTGTCCTATTCCTAACTTGACTCCATGACCTATAAGCAAACATACTGGCCTAAACAAAATAAAATGATCTAATTATGAAGGTATACTACTATTCGTTCCAG
The DNA here is from genome assembly GCA_032361325.1 of Lepetodrilus fucensis. Classification (NCBI taxonomy): domain Eukaryota; kingdom Metazoa; phylum Mollusca; class Gastropoda; order Lepetellida; family Lepetodrilidae; genus Lepetodrilus; species Lepetodrilus fucensis. The sequence goes on along the minus strand of JAUTBV010153217.1, from coordinate 1,823 downwards.
AGTAGGTAGTGATATTATTAAGTTTTGATTGATTGAATTATATATGTGAACTGCCACATTATTTTCTACAATCAAAGAGTTTTACCACTGCTAAATGTGATACTTCCAGCGTATAAGTCGCATACTTTTGTTGCTCTGTGATATATGACAGGCCTGTACATGTTGAAATTCAAGTTAACGTGCATGTTGATACTATCACGTGATCAATAGTAGGTGACGTAATACACAGGAATTATCTCGTAGCAGTATCGGTGCACCAAAGCACTGCAAGCCAGCTCCGTTTTTGTTGGTCGCAAATGGGTGAAAGATTCCCGCAGCGACGTTAAACTCCATGTTCACTCACTCACTCCATTAGTAGACCTCGCATATAGGCGTTGCAAGTGCATGGTTGTTGTCTTTTTTACGTACCTTACATTGCCTCACGAGTTATTACCCGTGAACCATGCTGAACAATATAATTCATCTCTGAATGAAACAGAAATTTAAGGATACCAACCTTTGTAACATATTAAGATTTTTTTCTGGATTTTTAGTCGATCTAAGGCCTGGACTTCTGTTGGCCTATCACCGGAATTACTAGTTTTAAATGATATTCTTCAAAATTCTAAAAATAGACATGACGCACTTGCAGCTGATATACCGGCCTCGGATAAACCGGACACTCGCCTATATCGGACCGGTCCCGTTTAACGCTAATTCCGGCATATGCGTATAACGGACTTCGCATATAACGGACAAAAATAGCCGTTATATGCGAGGTCTATTGTATTTTAGAGTTGAAACGAATGACAACTAAAAAATGTTATTCGAATATTCGTTTGTAAGTATTATTTTCGTATTGAATATTCGTTTGAATTATTTTTGTGATATGTGCTACACAGCGACATTTCCGATCATATTATCAACCCTATTGATAACAGCAAACCATATACATATAGTCGCACATCGCGAATGTACGGTCATAGTTGCTTTTTCTGATTAGATGATGAGCGGCAACGTTGAAATATGCCTCAAAGGTATTACGAAAAATAGTGTTGTTTTGCTATTCGAATATTTGTAAATTAATAATATTAATTCGCGAATATTTGTAATTCAGCTCGTATTGTAATGCAGAGGAGCAAACATGCTGAAAAATGCACTGGCATCGGGAGTAGATCGAGGCATTAATTTGTGGATCATTTCAACTACCAAATGTCCATGTTTAAGATGAATTATGTATTTGCATCATGCACAGGCTTGTATGTCCCAAAACAACGTGGTTCGATGACGATTCTTTTGTGTTCTCTTTCAAGTCTTGCATGTTATTTTTGTAGACCTTGTCAACGACGTTTCATAGCAATTCTCGATTTTGACATTTTTTGAAAAATTGATACATCATAGGAACTTAAAAAAATAATTAAAAAATAATTATAAATTTCTATGAAACGTCGTTGACCAGGACTAGTTATTTTAGCGTCTACATTGGTGTACTTATTTACATATCCTGCATTTAAACATTGTCTCCGCATGTAACTTGAATGAAATGTTTTCTATAGGTGATCAATAAATGCGTCTCTAGTCGAAATATATTGTTGGGTTTTGTTTTCCTCTGTGCATGACTTTGTGTCCTATCAAACCAATCTACAAGTAAAGGTTAAAGTACGAGAATGAGGTCTTGGTACCAGTAGCAAGAGCGAGGGGGAGGTGGGCGGACAAGTAAGACCGAGGGCGTTAGCCAGAGGTCTTACTTTTCCACCCACCGACACCGAGGTCTTGCTACAGGCACCAAGACCGAATTCGAGTACTTTAACCGACTTATAAACCGACAAAAACGAATAAATATA
>JAUTBV010153195.1:0-10494 GCA_032361325.1 Lepetodrilus fucensis | reverse complement strand
TCATTATTAGGAGCCTCCCTGTACCCGGAAGTCAGTTTCACAATGAGGCTCCCGCCATTACTTTCCAGCCCTATAACCGTCGTTTCCACCCGGAATACATGCACGGCACCACGCATGTATGACCCTTTCGTAAAACTCAAACTTGCCTAGTCTGACGAGATTTGTTCTTGGAAAGAAGATGAGTAAAATATTGGCACATTATGCGAGTCGTAAAATATCGCATTTTCTCTGAATTTCCAGATGTGAAATATCGTAATAGTAATGTATGCCGGGGTCGATTGACAATAACATAATCCACTCACATTCAGCGACGGAAAATACAAGCCGAGTAATATCAATAGAATTTATTGGCGTTTCTTGAAGATGTGGAGATGCAGAGGAGAGGAATGCTCTGTAAATTGCTTGCATTGACTCACACATGTGTGTAACGCTTGCAGTTCAAGAAGCCAGTCAGCGTTGTGTACATATCTGTCACGGTGCCATCCTCGAAACACAGTGCCTATATAACTACTTAATTTGATGGATATTAAGTAGTCTTAATGCTCTGTTTCTTACGGATATCGCGGTGTTTGCATGTATAAATGTTTGCATGTTGGGAATAGCTGGATACATTTTAATGAACTTGGGGTAGTTATAATGTTTTCGTTAAATCTGATTTGGGTGCATAAACAGACCTACTCGGTTCTCGCAATTACGTCGAAATTACTCTTGTAGACCCTACGTTCTTGGCTAAATGTATTATTTTCACTCTGGGAAACCTCCTCTGCAATTGCTCGTAAATAAGTTATTGTTTATATACTTGTTCACCTTGAATTCCAATAAAGCAAAAACAGTGTTAGTTTTTGTTTAGTGTTGTCAACATATTTATAAATTGATGGTTAACTTCCATCGATGAAACAATAAAATTAAAATTGTTTCTCTGCAATGGCAAACAGTTGTTTCCATCTAGATGTACACACACTTTGATTGTATCCTTCATCACCCAACAAATGCAGGTTCTTGATGTTTGCCCTGCTAAATACTAACACAATCTCTCAATAAACTATGACTTGCGTCAGTGCAGTGATTAAATCTGATATTAGAACTGTGTATTTTGTCACTTGGATATTGCCAGGCAAACATGAATGGCCTTGTGCCGTGCCCAAGTTTCATTAAACCTCTGAGAGTTCATCCGCTCGCATCTCGACTCCAAGACATTGAGTTCTGACCCCGGGTCAAGTTTGTCTGGCATTACGAAATTGATCAGATCTTGTCATGAAAAATTGGAATGTAAAATTGCAATAAGCTGTGTATCCCAGCGCAATCTGGACACGAGGAATGGCTACGACTGATGGAGATGGCGAAATTGCCCTGCGACGTTGTGAGTAATGTCTGAGGTCGAGGCCCATGTTGCTTTCCATTGTCTGTCAATGTTCCCGTGGTTAACTGCTTCAAGTGGGGTGGGAACCTGCAACAATCGCCTTTAGGAACCACTGAGGCTTTTGAAGAAGATCAAAGCTGTTCCGAACTGCAGAATAAATCTTAATTTTTTTTAAAAGGAGAATCTTTAACGAAGCTCTCGAATCCACTAGGTAAACAAGAAATATAGCAATATACGAAAAATGGTATGTTATAGTGGATACGATAGCTTAGTGAAAGAGTACACATGCGGGCCCCAAGTTGCTAAGGTTGGAGTTAAGATTACCTTAGATTGATTGAATTAAAGTTTTACATCTCACCCATAGGCGACGTAATTACCTTACAGCGTCGCAGTTTTGTATACAAGAGTGACAATTAAGAATCTTACATTGTGTCAGCCGATTCCATTACTATATAATATCACCATAATATTATTATTATAATAATGATGATGGTGGTGATAATAATGATGATGATAATAATAATAATAATAATAATAATAATAATAATCTTAAATAATAATAATAATGATAATGATGATAATAATAATAATAATAATAACAATAATAATGATAATAATGATAATAATGATAATAATAATAATAATAATAACAATAATAATGATAATGATAATAATAATAATAATAATGATAATGATAATAATGATAATAATGATAATAATAATAATAATGATAATAATAATAATAATAATAATAATAATGATAATGATAGCATGCTAAAAGTTGTGCAGGTGCATACATCTATATATACATGCACATTAATTAAAACAATGTACATACATAATGTCTACGGGGTCGAAGAATATGGGTGCACACCAGTGTTTATTTTTCTTATATCAAAGCTGATATAAACGCCTTAATCAAAGCTAGGTATGTCAATAACTGCTGTAATTGTCTTCATTAAGACTCATGTGTCTCGTCTACTTCCACACCAAATAGGTCTAATATCCTTTGCGGAGTTCTCGCTAAGAGGAGTATGGATTCACGCAACAGCTATAATAATAATGGCGGTGGTGAGAACGGCATTTTCTGTTTTCTTTCGAAGAAGACTTGTTATTATTCCAAATATGTTAACTCTTCCCTTCTTTACGTAAAACTTTAAACCAAATCGTCTGTTAACGAGTTGTTATTGGGGGAAAGATTGTATAGAATCCTTCAATTTTGTATATGGTATAGCAATATAGGCCTAGACTTAAACAGGTCTATATATTGGTCAAAACATGTATCAATGTTCACATATGGTCACTCGTATTTTAACTAAGATTCAGAGCTTTAATGATGTTCACTGGTATCATGGCAATGAAACCTGAAACAACTTTAGCCCCAGGTGTGGCAGTAACCCTGCGAACACCGGGTGGTACTTACGAACCAAGGATGATAGCATGCGACAGTGCAACCATTGCATGTCATCATATGGGCGGGCTCGAACTTGGTGCTTTGCCTACAAAGATTAATGATCGACCACTGCGTTACTACCCGTCCCATGTTCTCATTAATGCAATGTGCCAATCAGTACGTCACGCAGACAGTGTTTTAAAATGAATTCACAGCATTTTACTATAAAAGTATAAATAAAGCATGATTCTTTTAACAGAGGTATTGAAAGATTAGTATGTAGTACGACGATATTTCAAAATGGCGGATCATTCGGTTTGTCCAGTGTCGTATATAAGCGTGTTATATCATTAGTCAACAGAGCTTTCTTCGTGTTTTTATAAAGGTGCTAAGTAGTTATTACTACGCATTAACCGCAGCACACCTCATTATTTCAGGTGTTAATCCGCCTTTTGTGAATTTCTTATTTTGGTTATAATGACCTTGGTACTAAATATCCTATTATACGATGTATGTTTGGTATTCATTATAGTGGGTTTGTTTGTCAATTAACAGTATCCAATCTCAGCTCAACATAATAAATTGTGTTCCGGTTACATTCGGGTGTAGAATTCTGTTTAACGGTGCTTTTGTTGCCTGGAAAGATAACCAAATACAACTCAATTATAGCGCATAATAGATGCGTGCATTGGCATTGTGCGTTGGTCTATAGTGAAAATATCCGATTATGTTAGTAAAAGGTCATAACCTGAAATAGCTATGGTTGTAGGTTGTAGTTGTTCGTGTCCATTGAGTTAACGTCACCATGATTCTGGGCTGTATGAGGCTGATTGTGTTCTGATATGTAACTGCATCCTATGTCTTGGTATTCTGTCCTGCGCTTCACGAAAGAGTCGGGGCCTACACCATTTTACGCTATAGGTTATAAACCACTATATATAATATGTTCAAATTGTCGTCGTTCGCTATGTGTGATTTACTGGCCAGTGATTGGTTGTAAATGGTAATTCCACTTTATTTGACAAGTACAACATCTAGCAATTCAAATAATATCCAGTTTATTCCCAAGAGTTCTAATTTCTTAATTTGTAAAGCTAAAAGTTGAATGACAGCTTAGTTCAGATGAACTGGCGAATTTACTGCGTTTCTATCGTGACCTGACGCCACTTCCTGTCTGGCACTTGGAAGCCAGACAACCTATGTATTTTTCTTGATTTCTGTTCTACTAGGAAATTGCAATAAGGTATGTTTGCTGGTATTTGACTCACTGGTTCAATAGTTATACTGAAATATGTTAACACTGTCGGCTATGGGATTTTATTTGGTGGTTTATAACCTATAGCAGGAAGTGACGTAATATAGTCGTAGTGCTCGAAAGGTTTTTGAAAGTGCAAACATGATTGTATGTATGTCATGTGAATGTATTTTGCAGTTGAAGCTAAGAACTAGTCTAAAACAACCATAAATATCTGTGATATTATGCCTTTAAACGCTTTGTCAAAAGGTGGCGCCCACTGAGAACACCCCACGTTTATTGTAGCAACCGGACCTTCTCGTATTCCTTCATACAACTGCAGCCTTTCTTAAGTCCTTCTCCATTATCCAACTTTTATTTGCAGTACTTTAATTAGGCGCAGTCTCTTAGTTTCCGAATCCATGACCCCCTCAGAAGGCAAATACCCCCTGCTGTATTTCAATAGACGGGTTACTGTCCAGAAATCGGCTCATTATAACGTAATCCTTTCCCAACAAACCCAATATAGCTTCTAAAACACAATCATGCGTTCGGTCAGAGACTGTGGTCTGGAAACAATAAATGCTTTCGCCTTGGTAACGAAATCTCGAGTACTCTCGACATTCTACGTCCCCGTCCAAGGAATCCTGCGACTATATACTTGAGTGAGTAGACGGGGACTAGTCACGTACGATTGGGCAGCGTAATCCGCCGTGTTGAAACACCTGTGAATAAAGACTTAAATTAACAGGTGTGTTTATGACGAATGGTTTAGGTGGAAATAGTAACTGACCACCTCTGACTTTAATAATGAACAAAACCTCTTGCTACCAAACAAAACGGAAACAGTTATGGACAGAGTGCACTTCTACATAATAATATGTACCCCTACATATTTATGCTGTAATTATTGTTGTGTAACAAGTTTATTTGTTTTAATGAATTAAGCATTTATGATTAAACTATGCCCCTATTGATGGCGGCTAGTATATATTTGACCATAGCTATTGATTAAATTAATTATAATGTATCAAATTACTCGGATTGTATCCTAAATAAAGTAATAATGCCAGACCAAATGTGTAATTGTGGATACTGACTGTAGAGTGGCAATGCAGTTATCATCCTTGGTCTTGTCAGTACCAGCCGGTGCTCGCAGGTTTACTGCAACATTCAGCGCTACGGATGTTGCGGGTTTCCTCCTGCCCTAAACTGACAAAGTCGTGATGTTAGTGAAAGATTCTAGAAAGCGACTTTAAACACCAATTCAAAAAAATAATTTAAAAAAGTGTGGATACATGAGCATATCAAAATAGAGTCATTGAAGAAGCTAGAATTCTATAAGCATCTATAAACTTATAACAAGCATGTTTTGTATGCATTAATAATAATAATAAATTAATGTAACATGAGCAGTAATTGGTTGAAGATTGCCAATGGCCAAGAAGGGCTATACTATATTTCAATGGTCACAGATACTGAGAGTACTTTAAGAAGAGAACGGGCGCAATCCTTGTCAGAACGCTTCCTGACAATTAGTTCGATGTTTGATGATTGATTTATGAATTTTTAAACGTAATGAAAATGTAAGAAATCATTATTAAATCGAAATATTAAAATTGACATTAAACGTCTTTGACAATACAAGGACCTTTATAATAGCGGTATACATGAACAACGGACGATGTCATATTACTGTCAAGCTTCAGGTATTATAACTGTACATGTTATCTTTATAACTGTTGGCTAGTTTGATTCATTCTCTCGTATAACATCTAATATGATCTTCAATTAATCAATTAATCTGTGGATGTTATCTGCATAATATTCAACATCAGTTGAAACTGTTACCTTAGTTAATACGTCGTTATAAGAATAATCAAACTTTATGATTCTCAAAAAAATAATAATTCATTGTACCTTTACCACTTGTTATTGTTTGTCACTTTTGAAATTTTAATGGTTGAGTCTGCAAGCACTTTAATTATCTATATGGAACACGATACCTGATTAAGGCAGCACACACTTTGGTTTGTGCCTCACAATTAAATATGGAATTATATATGGCATTGCGTTCGTGCATACTAGTATTATATCTAGGACGTTTTACAATTTCAGTGTATATGTATGCGATATATATATACCCACACTTTCCCAGGTGGATACTAGTAGTGTCCTACATCTAGAATAAGTCATAAACTAAGAGTGTAAATAGTACTACATATAGACCAAGTCATATCACCTAGTGAAGACACTTGTGTATCTCAATGTAGAATTGCTGGTCATATGATGACTATTTCCGCTGTTTTCCTGGTCAGCAGGCTTGTGTTTCACGAAAGGGGTGTATATTTATTTACGTCGGAAATAAATCAGGACGAAAAACACACGTCCAGATTTATGTCCGACGTAAATATACACTTTGATCGTATTCGTTTCATCACGGATCAACCCTAGGGTGACGGTCGAGTGAGGAAATTAGCCAATGAGGGTATTCGTATCATGAGTGTTGGGTCATTGGCTAATTTCATCATTCGACCGTCACCCTAGGGTTGGTCGCGTGATGAAACGAATATGATCCATGTGTGTATGGTGTGTGTGTGTGTGTGTGTGCGCGCGCGTGCGTGTGCTCGCGTACGTGCGTATATTATATACTCTATGAATTATGTACACATACATCTTAAATCCCCAAATGATAATAGAAAATACCTTGTATAGATTGACAATCATCCGGCGTTAGTGTAGACTCTTGAGAGACAGTACCAGCTTATAACAGCGTATAACAGCGTATATAGGTTCACGTTATTGGAATGATAATGGATTTTTGTTGTTGTTTAAATAGATAGCAAACGTTCCACAGTGGGTGTGTGTTCACGTGGAACAACTCGTGTAGCACCTGACAGTATTCGACTACTCCAAGACTGACTAAACAGAAATGTAAAGTAATTTGGCTTGTTAATTTCTCGTACGGAAAGTTTGCGTATTTAATGATAGCAAATAAGCATAACAACCGGCTAGAAATAGTTTACACTTTACAAGTCTGCAGCAGCCGACGACAAACAAATATGGCGACTTAACATTATGTTCTTTTGCTGGAATGGATTGGCGCGTGATATCACTGAATAATATCTAGGAGCAGACTTGAACCATTTATGGTTGTCTGATTTGGAAAATACGCTATGTTTTTTTTGTTTTTGTTTGTGCCGGTAAATCTATAACTGCTATGTCTAATAGAATAAGTACACTGAATTGTCAAAATGACTAAGATAAAATTTCAGAATATTTAAACAATGATTTCTCGCTGGTCACGGCGTGAGGAAACCTACACCACGTGTGGCGCATATAGTTATACAGTTCGTCCGGCTTGTGCTGACTAATCAAGGAGCGTATTCAAACATTCGACCAACCCTAGGGCGATGAAATTAGCCAATGACCAAACACTCATGATGATACGATTAGGCTACCCTCATTGGCTAATTTCATCACGCCACCGTCACCCTAGGGTAGGTCGAGTGTTCAATTGAATACGATCAAGGCGAACGTTCAGAATGACGGTATCGTAAAGGAACTTCGTGGCGTATTAAGGAACACAGGACTTTTGGCTTCATGGACGTCCGACGATCTGTGGAGGTGCTACATCAATGACACGTCAAGTGGCGACAGCAAGACGTCATGACGACGTCCTTGTAAGCGCCTTCTTACATGGGAACTTGTTTTGGTCCGCGTCACGTGATGACAGCAGGACGTCATGGCGACGTCCTTGTAAGCGCCTTCTTACATGGGAACTTGTTTTGGTCCGCGTCAAGTGATGACAGCAAGACGTCATGGCGACGTCCTTGTAAGCGCCTTCTTACATGGGAACTTGTTTTGGTCCACGTCAAGTGATGACAGCAAGACGTCATGGCGACGTCATTGTAAGCGCCTTCTTACATGGGAACTTGTTTTGGTCCACGTCAAGTGATGACAGCAAGACCTCATGACGACGTCATTGTAAGCGCCTTCTTACATGGGAACTTGTTTTGGTCCACGTCACGTGATGACAGCAAGACGTCATGACGACGTCATTGTAAGCGCCTTCTTACATGGGAACTTGTTTTGGTCCAGCAGACGACGCTGTCCATGCACAACAATGGCCGAACTTCTTATTAACTTATTGTCAAAATCACCATGTTTGTAAACTTGAAAACAAAACAAAAACGGATAGAAAACACCCACTACATTAATAAGTATCGACGTTTGAATAACGGAGGTAAATTGCATTTATTTTTGTTTTATTCGGTGGTATACAGTGGATATATATCACCTCTAGATTTCAATTTAACCCGAAAACATAGCAATAAAATAATGGGAGAATGCGTATTTAAAAATCTAACCAACTATATTCTAAGTATATATGCAATGCCATTTGAGTCTCTGATCTATTAAACTATGAGAATAAGGTGCAATTGCTGGGTATTTTAAACTTTGGCTCCCAATTTTGTGAAAGACGAAATTGAAGTATTTGAAATGCAATGATTGCGTGGTGGTGTATTACAAGTGGGATCTTTAATTAGGTGTAATTTAAACAGGAGACGTGAATTACCTCTAAATAGATGACACTCGATCATTATATGACGCAAGCATGAATGCTTAAAATTGACAGTGGATATTTAATAGAGGGCATCTTCTGGTTAGATGTTACTGGGCCGCGTCACATTCAAGTTTGATAATTTTGGTATTAACTCTGAAACACACTTCCACGTGTCTAATCACGGTTACTTCTTGGATAGGACCTTTCAGGGGATTATTTGCAAGCACCGAGGACCACCATAGAAGGACTCTCTTTCATCATCGGATCCATCTTAATTCTAAATTCCCCCTCTCAATTTGGATTCGCGGGCGTATATATATTCTACACACCGCCTTGAACTTTGATTCTCTGAGCAATCTTTTTTTTCTCGTGTCGACACCCGGATGTGAGGCTTCTGACATTTATCGTCATTTTATCAGCTCCACTCCGCGAAGTTTACAATCGTGTGGTCTCGGCGACATGGCACGCCATCGGAGACTTCCTTCAGATGGCGGTCAACTGCCGCTACGTAACAGCTGCCGGGTGAGGTCAAACCTGGTAGGAGGGACGTGGTACAGTTGATTGAGACATTTCTCGAACAAATATTGCAACAAGCGGTCTCTTTCACTCTTCAAATTACCAACTCCCCGTAAAACCGAACACAATTTCCTATGGTCAGTCAAAATACACAATGACTCACCGTTGCGTCATCAGTATTCAAGGTTAAAAATTATCGGACGTGGTGCTTTAAGGATCTCTAATGCTTTCGTGAGATGGTTTCATGGATATCCTGCAAAATGTATTTGTTGTAACAGTATCTATATGTTCTGCCAAATGTCTTGATGTTATTAAAATACGAAAGTTTAACGTTAACATATCAGTTTCTATGCAAATAAAAGCATCTTTCTGCAGAAGGCATCGATGTAACTTATCAGAAGAACCCTTTCATGTCCATTTTGAAATATTGTTTCAGATAACAAAGATTTCACTTATCGTAAAACAAGAATGGTTTAAATAGTACGTAAACATTCTATGTTGTATGTAAATTATTGGCAAAGTTTGCATGGATGTGATCACGGTCATTGAAGAACTGTCAAAACAAACTTTATCTTCTGAACTACAATAATGTAAACTTGTAACTATTTCTTTCAAGAACTCATACTTTAACTCCTTCAATCAATATATAAGCAATGTCCTTTGAGAATAGTTTATGTGAGGTTTCCGATATAGTTCACCAACCCCCAACTCTCAACGTCCAACCCCCAACCCCCAACCCCATACTATCCAATAAAATACACATGCAACAACATCAAACAGGGATTAGTTTAGTTTAAACATATCTTATTCAGAATAGAAAGGGATTACCATGTATAGGCCTATATCGATTTATATAACTATCACGACAGAGGTACTATATCATCCTCGAAAACCCAGGCCATTATGACTACATTTGACGGAGGTTAGTGTAGTCATAATGGCCTGTGCTTTCGAGGATGGTACTATATATGCTTCTATAAATAACTAGTTATATGTTCACAATCACTAGAACAATGACAACAACAACAACAACAACAACAACAACAACAAAAACAACAATAACAACAACACAAAGTTCTAAGTATTATTCTATCATTTGAGCTATACACTATACGTAAAATTCTAACAGTTTATTGCACGTTTTGACCATTTTCTATTGTGTATATGCTTCATTAGTTGTGGGTTAGAAAGAGGCAAATTATATATTTCCAGTTTCCAATCGTCCAGCGGGGATAAAACGTAGAAATGAAGTACACACGAGTTATATACACTGGATCGCTCGTGTGTAATCGAAATGTCACAATATTTGTTTGTTACAATGATACTTCATGTATTCACCGCATATTTATGAAACAGGGAATCATGCCGATCACCCTGGGATTCGAACCCGAGTTGTTGGATTGTGAGTCCAACGCTCTACCGAA
>JAUTBV010153184.1:0-10495 GCA_032361325.1 Lepetodrilus fucensis | reverse complement strand
GAGGGACGGGGTCCAGGAGGCATGAGGGAGAGGATCTAGTAGACATGAGGGAGAGGATCTAGTAGACATGAGGGAGAGAATCTAGTAGACATGAGGGAATGGATCCAGTAGGCATGAGGGAAAGGATCCAGTAGGCATGGGGGAGAGGATCTAGTAGACATGAGGGAATGGATCTAGTAGGCATGGGGGAGAGGATCTAGTAGACATGAGGGAATGGATCTAGTAGACATGAAGGAATGAATCTAGTAGGCATGAGGGAATGGATCCAGTAGGCATGATGAAGTGGATTAAATAGATAAATAGACTTGAAGAAGTGGACCCAATCGATCTGAGCCAGTGGATCCAATGGAAATGAGGGAATGGATCCAATAGACCGTGGGAGTGAACCAAATAGAAATGAAGAAATTAACCAAATAAAGAATGGATCCAGTAGACAAAAGGGAATGGACAATAACTGAGACAAAATGGACAAAATATACATGACAGAAAGAACCAATACATATATGTTGTCATGGACATGTAATGGACATTTAATGGACATAACCCTGATGAAGTAGCTGACAAGTGGGTGGACGCACATTAAATATGTATATGATGCAGTCATAATGTCTATTGATAACTGATAATTAAATTAATTATTTTCTAAAAGAAATTTTACAAGCACATTTACAGGAGATGATTACGGTCTGTCCAGAAGACTTTTCTCTGGCTTCATTAATGACTAACCAGGCCTGGATGTTTCTTCAATCTCTGTGGGTAATTTAAAATATCTTGTGTTTTCTTCAGCATAAATCGAACAAGATCATAAACCTTGTATAGTTAAGTAGCTGATGAAATAGAAGCATAAATAATCTCGAAAAGTGATATTGCATAGATGTGCTTGTACGCTCTGTGACAAATAATCACTGTGATCACTGAAATTCAGATCAACACTGAGAAAATCAATAACTGTCTTCTAACATGTCCAAGTTGAATAATTAAGCCTGGTCAAATTCACCTGTGGCTGTCCGCAGAATAGGAGCCAAGATTTGACCTCCTAGATTTACCCCCAAACTGAAATCAACTGAAATTTGCATATATATCGATAGTTAGCTGCATATTTGGAACTGGGAATGGTTATTATGTAATACGCAATTTTTTGTTTTTAATGCTTCCGTTCCCTTGATGTTTCTCGGATGTTTCTAATATTTCCAATGGTCAACAATGTAAGGACTGAAGAGAATTGGCTGAAATTATATAGGCAAACTATACTATGATTATTATTATTTTAAAATGTTTCCATTTCCCTGAATTTCTAGTGTGAGTGATATATAACAGATAAGATTTTCGCCATATTTCCGTATAGATATCCGTTGGATCGGAGTATGGTTTCTGTTGTATCAGAGTAGTAGTTGTTCCGGTGTTGAAAGATGACGGATGACATGGTTGTGAGTTGATGTCAAATTAAGATAGTTGCAGATGAAAGAGATGTTATGGACCTGCCATGGAGTTGACCATGGCATGTTGATTACCAGTGTATAGTAAACTTGTTACGTATAGAATGTGCAATGTCTGCTTTTCGGAAATGAATAATTTATAGTAAAGTATTGTAAATTATTGCCCTGTGATAGATATATAGAGTTTAATGTCACTGCGGTAATCTTTCACCTATTTGTGACGATGAATTTCTAGATGACTAGTGAGGTGTGTGTGTGTGTGTGTGTGTGTGTGTGTGTGTGTCTTCCAACATATTCAGTGGTCAACAGTGTGAGCCATGCCGAGTCCTCCCAGTCAGATGAAGACCTCAGTATTCCTGTCGCCGACCTAAACACTTTAATCAGATGAGGATGTTGTGTGAGGATGGTCATGTTTGAAGTAAATTAGTGTCAGCTCCATGACAATGGCCGACTATGGACAAAGTACGAGAAGAGCATCATGCATCTTGTTTCCACATCTCGTCCGGATATCTAATTATTACACTACGTATCGACTTTGTATCAAACGATTCATTTCCCCACCCACCATCCATCAATGACAGCTATCATATTAGTATACTTTTAGTAATAAATGAACGATATCGACCTGCAACTAATTTTCAGCTTTAAAGCTGCCATATCTAACAATGAAACCATGATCATGCAGTCTTCATGCAGTTAGAAAAAGAAATAATTGTATCCGAGAATCTCCTTTTAGATATCTATTACACTAGCCATGTGTTTATAACTTAATCAATATCTTGTGTTTGGATTTGGCGCAATATAAATATTCACTATTATTATTATTCTTAATATTTTTTTAAAACTGTGCCTCAAGGCAACAAAGCTGTCAAGTGTAGGTATTGACAACCTGTCTATGTGCATATACCTATGTGGTATACCTGCATGAGTGCACATGGCACTGGCATTGGATCCATCGCACACCACCACCCGGACCCATTCCATCCAATCCTTTATCTGTGCCCACTTAATCAATCCCCCAGCACAATGAGGCATCTATTACAACTCATATCTATGTAATGGACGTCTTTAGAAGTGACGTGAATACCTCGCTGAGGAATAATCAATTTTTCTCGCAGTCGATAATCCCAGGCATTAATCTGGTGTGAAACTTACAACGAATTCAGAACCACCAAGCTATAAAGAATTAGCTTGTTCTGTTTACAGCAGTACCATAGTAACATCTTAATTATATCGCAACTTGTGTCTGCAGATATATACTTACAGCTATATATATATATAGGTATTGAATAAAATGTAAGTTACAGGCATTTAAAGTACATTTTCTTCTTGCATGTCTCATACACTCAATGCATATGCATGCTGTTAATGGAACGACTTGCACAACAGTCAAATACTTTTACCATTGTTAACATTGCACTTTTAATTGAATACGAGGCATTTCTTGTTCCAAGTAAAAACATTAACATCCCGTACTTCTTCTCAAATGAATCCCATAAAGATCTTGGCTTGATGCTTAAATGGTGAATAAGTATAGAAGTTGAATATAGCTGTTGAATAATGCAATACATTAGCTGATTGCAGGCCACAGTGAAATGAGGAAGTTTTATCCTACAGCTAACACTGCCAATTTCAATCTCAATTCCTTGGTGGATTCTATGTCTAAGTATAATATTACAAGAAAAAAGGTCAAGAAACCATATACAATTTACTTTACAGGAATTGTTAGAATATGGGGTTAAAGGCTTCTGGCAAAAGCATTGTTGTCAAAACATAAAACGATCCAGCCATAATACTGTCATTATTTCCGCAGCAATTCTACTCATTAGTAGTCTGATACATACTATTAACCCTCTCCACGGTGGAGGCAACCGGAGATGCTCTAAAGAGCAGTGTCTGTTTCCTAATCCAGCAGAGAGAGGGTTAAAGGAGCCATTGAGAAGCAGTACTTGCTTAACAGTTGATGGCAAATCATTTGACCAGGACTATTTGTATGGCATAGACTGTCCCTATCAGGGAATAAAAAGCACCATCAGTCAGATATGCAGAAATATTTTAAGTAAGACCTGTCGCCAGAACAATCATCATCACCTGGCAGTCGGACAAAAATACAAATTGAAGCCAGGAAAAGCAGAACAAAACAAAAAACTGTCAATCTTCCCTCAATAATGACTCTGACACTTCTAATATCCCAGAATTTTATAAGAAATTAATTCCGAAGCTCTTTGAAATTGGTCTGTCAGTGCCGAGGAAGCAGTATGGCGGCCGCTGATTTAACGTGATCACTATTGATTGGTGGCCGTAGTACTATGCCTGTCCTTTAGCCATGTCTTCCCTATGTGTCTTCACTGTGTCTTCTCTATGTCTTCACTGTCGCTCTATGTGAGGAGCATCCATCGGTACATGGACGCGCAGTAAGAAGCTCAGTTAAACATTATCAACTGCACGGTTTGGTAACTTTCAGACATGAGCACTGGGGCCATGGCATTAAGACCGATACCGCCTCAGTTCTTATGGCGAGTGTGTCGAAATGAAGTCTTGAGACGCCCATACACTTGATACATTGCTAGGTAGATAAGCTGTGTGACCTCAATTAACCCTCTTCATGCTGAAGGCAAGCGGATACGCCCTAATAAGCTGTACCTTTACCCAATCCAGCAGGGGGAGGGTTAAGTTGAAAATGAATATAAAGTCTATACAAAGTTATTAAATATCTAGTATTTAACAGGAACATCATATATATATACAGTGGACCTCGCATATAACGGCCTCGCATAAACCGGACACTCGCCTATAACGTACTGATTATGAAGTCCCGATTCCATCTAACGGAAATTATGGCATATGCCAGTGTTCGAAATAGAGCCCGTCCGCATGCCTGCGACGGGTTATTTTCAGCGAGGTCTGGTAATGTTTTATCCTTGCACGCCCGCATGTTGTGTTCCTTTTTTTTTTTCAAGACGTATATCATCGATCACTTGCCAACATGTATGAGGACGGGTAACTTCTCAGACTTACCAGTCCTCATGTTTGGCAGTGAAATTGTTTTATACACTGCATATATGCATATTTAATGGACTTTGCATATAATGGACAAAAATAGCCGATACCAATGGGTACGTTATATGCGAGGTCTACTGTACATATTTAAGAATTGTCTTAAATGAGCGACTGAGTTATGTTGCAGCGGGAATCTTCATGACCATAATTGTTTTAAGACTTTATTTATACAAGTAAATTTCAATACATACTAAATTTAGCATACAATCTAATGCATCATTACCATGATTACTAGTATATATAAGTACAGTATGTGTGAAATAGCAAACAATAGTGGGTCCTTATAATAATGAGCTATTACTAGGTGTGGAATACCAATCAATAATGCCACATTACCTGATTACTATGTGTGAAATACCAAACAATGGTATGTCCTTATTTTGGTATCATGTGTGGAAGAACTACCGGGTATTTATATGTGTGGAAGATATTTTTATATGTGTGGAAAAACTATTAACAATGGTCTTTTTTTCCCGAATGAGTATATACTGTACTTCCAAAGACAACTATTTTATTTTACTTGAATGGACATAAATCTACATGAGGAAGTAGAAATATCAGATTAGATTCTAACATAAAGTTAATTTTAACTCCAAATTCCGAAGTGCCATAATGTCTCTATCAAAAAGATATGTGAAGAACAGTTCACATTTTTCAAAACAGATTTATGTTTAGATGATGCTCAAACAATATCTTCTTTTGATAGAAATCAATTAATGTTATCAAATCTGAACATGCTCCAAGTTTACACTCTGTAAGAACATTGAGGTATGTGTGCTAACACCTCTAGTGGAAGATAAATGCTGTATTTGATTTTTATTATAGTTTGGAGCATCTTCTAAAACTTCCTGGCAATTTTCATGCACACAACCTAATCTGAGCTATTTCTTTAACTAAGAAAACACTAAATTGAAATGTAGAAGACATTTCTTAGGCGTAGCCTTTTCAATTATGAATAATACATTTGATCAGGTTGTTTGCAATCTCTGCTCATATGCTGTAGCAGAGGTTGCTATTGACTCATAGCTCAGCTGAAAATAGATCACTCGATGAAAAATGGCTGTCAAGCACTTGAATAGTTTTCTAAAAGTTGCTTCAAACTGAAATATTCCATATTTCAAGTATTTGACTTGTGACAGTTCAAATATGTGGAGATATAAATGTGCAGACTAAAATATCAATGTGCAGACACCCAACATCAGAGGTCCTTGCAAAGAAGATGAGTATTACAGAAATCTATACAAGATTTACATAGCATACTGTCCAGTTAGCATCATGTTCAGAAACATATAGCAAGCCATCTAATGATCCCCGTCTGTGTGCGACATTTGCAGAGAAACAAATTAATTGGTAGACATCTGAGACCACGGTATAGATAATGGCAGGTATCCCTATGGAAAACAATTCAGCAGACATCTGCAATTCGCTGGACCTTCACGGAAAGTCCGATATTAACAGAGTGATATTTGCAGAAAGTCTGTCTCTACATTTGGAATTCAGGCCCTGAAATTAATGATTTTTTTTAATACGATTTCTTGTTCAAGCTCAATTTATATGGGGATTTATATCAACATGTTGAGCATGAAATTGTACTCAGAAAGGTTTTGTAATCTCAGGGCCAGATCCCTTGATCAATCGGAATCGGTACAACCCTGTATGCAGCAGCAGACACTTCTAACATGTCTAAGCTACTGCTATCTGTCCCTGGTGTCTGGTGATGTCAGTGAAGACTGCAGATAAGGCACTAGATCCAGGTGGAGTGGCCGTTGAGTGGAAGTACTTCCTGAATGATGCCGCTTATACCGCCAATGATGTTAGTGATGCCAGCTAACTGCTGTACGACCAAGAAACTGAACTGTCCTACTTCTGTGTGGAACCTCATTCAGAGAAGTGGATCTACCCACAGTGACTGGTGAGAGTTTGCCATGTTGTCACAGAAATCCACAGAAATCCAACAATGTACACATTATAAACATGGGGTAAACACTGCGTCCGAAGAAACTTTGTTGTGTATTTAGCTACGCTAAAGTGGTGTTGATTAATGCATTTGTAACATAAATCAGAAATAAATTGAAGGATTATAACAAAATCGGCCTTAGGTTCTGAAGTCGAACAGTATAGTTATGATACTACCCACCATGAAAAAAGTAATTACTATGATGAATTTATGAAGATTAATTAAACAAACTCAAGTGAAGAAATTGAACTACTGTACCACTGTGAGCCTTGTGACATCCTCAACACATATCTATCTAACCCTGAGTCCTCTCTATGTGGAGAATACCATTCACATCCGTATAATCTCCTGCCATAATCAAGCAGAACCTCAAGCCATAATGTTTGATTGTCCAGAGAAGATTGCCTGTCATTTTGCTTGGAATAAAGTCACTGGAAGAAGTCGACCTAACCGCTGGCACAAAGACTGATGACATAGTCACTACTGGCTCAAAAGCTTGACACAGATTACATACTATTACTATTATTAGATAGTTACGTACTATTATTAGCTACTTTAATTCCAACCTCGAAATGCGACCTAATTTTCAACATAATAGTAAAACATTAAAGAACATAAACTGTCATGATAACACATAATAGTTCCCTGTAGAGAACTGCAGCACTTTATAATGCATGCACGCACGCACGCACGCACACCACACCACACACACACAGACATGCATGCACACACTCTCTCTCTCTCTCTGACAGTTTTCTAGGTACTTACCTCATCAAACAACTGAGTTCCGTCCTTGCCTGCACCTCGCAAGAGTTCGTCGATGCCACCTGGGTGGAACTCCAGATATGGCGTGATGTTGTACACCTTACCTGCAGAAGACAAACATATATATATATATATACTCAATGTTTGATTTTCATGTCCATATAGTGAGTAATGTTACATACACCATACTTATATTGCAAACAAACATATACTCCTTATTTAATATTCATCTCACCAATAACACATCTTAGTGTTGTGACTTGGTACAAATGTTGCAATATCAATACGTAAATACCTAATACATGAAAATAAGACATTGGCCCTAGTTTGGAATGTTAAAAATTTGATATAATAATGCCATGGTACTATTAAATATAAAATGCAATTCAAGGATACTCTTATTGTTTCACTGAGTAATCGTTTAACAGTAAATGTTAAAGCATCTGCAGAATGTGCACTACTAGGGTAGCCAACAGGGCTCGACAGTAAGGATTGTCCGCCTGCTTGGACAAGTACTATCCACATCTGACACCTGAAATAGCCAAGATTAACAAGCCCTTTGGCAAGTAGTTTCATGTTCAATAAGACACAGGGACAGGTTAATATAGAGCCCTGGCCAACAGACTAGCAAACCATGTGACAATGAAGGACTCATTTCAGCTTTGTGAAACATTCTCCAGGTCAATAATTGCAGTCAAATTCAGGGTAGAGACTATTGATTCAACATGTTGAGAAATTGAGAAATAATTAATGGATTCCATCGCCTATTCATTGACTGGGGGGAAAAGTCAGCATGTGACGATGGTTCTACTTTATCAGGTTATTACCATGTCACGTGCATAATTGCACAGCTTACGCCAAAACAAATTGATGCAACATTCAGCTAGAAATGTGACCGAAAAAAATACTTAAAGCTCCTGTTTTTACATCATTAATTAATAGTAATTTCTATTCTAACATTCCTTGGGTGAATCTCAAAGGTGCCTGCTGTCTTCTATGTGAATCTCAAAGGTGCCTGCTGTCTTCTATTCTGCGATAGAGTACAGTGGGTATGATGTCACATTGGCTATTACACATACATCGTCAATGTCAATGGACGTAACTACTTCAACTACCAGTACTCCGAACCACAAACAAGGATGGACAATTGTGTAATGTTGGGGGCTGATATACATGATATACAAAGTTATCTTAATCTTTACAATGGATTGAAAACATATCATTCATGTAAGAGTGCCCTGGCCCCGAGATTGAGAAACTTTTCTGTGTATGATTTTGTACTAACTCAGAATTTTGTTCATAAAATGTCATGTTTTTTAGCATAGCACATGCGTTGAGCACAAAACCGTACTCAGCAAAGTTTCGTAATCTCGGGGCTGTGCACTATCTCATTACCGGTATAAGATAGGTTTACGATATTGACTGTAGCTCTTGTGGATCAGGCTCATGGAGCTCTCCTAATGATCATAATTGACTAGAGTCAGTACCATGATTATACAATTAGCAAAGAAATAATTGTGCTTTACCGTATCTTTAAAAGTGTACTAATAGTAACCTGGTTTTATTTTTAAACTGACAATATTAGGACACTGTGAACAGTACCTGATAAAAACATACATGATAGATAGGTAATTTAGATCAATAAATAGTAAAATACTAATACAGGATTCGCAATTAACACTAGCTCATTCGTCCGGGCCATTTCTACCAATGTTAAAGGTATCCTAAGGGCGAGTAGGAATTCATGTATTTTGTAAACATTTGTTATTTGTATCATTATTTGGGCGAGTATGTTTTTAAGTTAGTTATTATCCCTGTAATACTGTAATAGTAATTAATTGTATGTCATCAAGAAAACCCCTCAAACTATTACAACAGCTTTAACACTACTGGAATCCTCTTTAATTTGTTGGCCTTCGCAACACGTTCAATGTAAATGTATTTACTCTCCGTGCCAGGAAAGAAAACCGCACATCCTTCAGGGCTCGATACACCATCTCCAGCATTTCAATAACATGAAAACAAATAAAACCCAGCTCCAGTTTGTCAAATATTCGATAGTTTCTAAATATAAGCTGACATGTTTTCATCTTCAGTTACTTCATGGGCTTTGATCCATGTTGTAATCTAGATGCTCAGCTCAATACCATTAAAACACAGTGCTTTTGCTTGATCTACTACCAAGCAGATTTGATCAATATAATACTACTCCAATTACAAAGCGCCGTGCCTTAATTAATCTTACACTGGTCAAGGGATCATGAGAGATGATAATTAGAAATATATCTGATTTTCATTGTTAGCCAAGGCAATGCTAAAAGGCTATTAAAGGAAATGGTGTTTTTCAAGCGTTCCAAATTTATTGGGGAACAAACCAGGCCTAAAATGCCCTAAAGCAAAAATAAAATAAAATATATTTTCTGGAACATGGTCCCCGCTATAAATATCAGTTGAACGGATGGTTAGTTGTAGTAGTATTATAATACAGTAGTATAACTTTAGTAAGGTTATCTGCATATTTGTAGTTCACCAGTAGCAGTGCTAGAAATTAACACTGGCCTGGGACATTTCTCCCAAAATTTGCTAAACGTATCCAAATTATAACATTATTTTTGGTATATATTTCTTATTTGTATCGCTATTACTACCCATTCACTCAACTGTTATTAATAGCGGGAGCCATGTTCCAGTTATTTAAATTATAGCAGAGTGAATATGGAGTTTAACGTAGCAGAGATTTGAATGATCAGCATATTTATAAACAAACCTCAAGAAGACAGACAACTCACTTTACTGCCAGGTGGGCAAAATAATATCGGAGTCAAATATAGTATTATGGAACGATGAAAATGGTAGTATTGGCAACTGCAGTGAAAATGGTGAATCCTAGGCAATAATGCACAAGGTAAAATTAAAACAAGCCCTCAGCCTAACATACCTGGACCTCCCACCAGAAGACTGGCTTACCTCTGAGAGCTATCCACAAGCCCTCAGCCTAACATACCGTGACCTCCCACCAGAAAGCTGGCCTAACATACCTGGACTACCCACCAGAAGACTGGCTCACCTCTGAGAGTTATCCACGAGTTCTCGGCATAACATACCATGACCTCCCACTACAAGACTGGCTCACCTCTGAGAGCTATCCACAAGCCCTCAGCCTAACATACCCGGACCTCCCACCAGAAGACTGGCTTACCTCTGAGAGCTATCCACAAGCCCTCAGCCTAACATACCCTGACCTCCCCCCAGACGGCTGGCCTGACATACCCGGACC